>LTAE01002286.1:0-37647 GCA_001647135.1 Pontederia paniculata | reverse complement strand
ATATATATATATACTTTCGTGATATATTAATTATAATATTTTAAGTACCGAGAAAAAAGAAGATAAGAAGAGATCAATGATTTAAAATAAAATATTCAGGATCGACATCCGGAATATTTTTAATCACATTAGCAAGACATCTCACCCTCCACGCTATCCACGCACTGTTCTCGTGCAATAAATAAATATCTTTTGATGTTAATTCGAAAATTAAACAAGTTTATTAATTCCGATAATTCAGGAAACAAATTTATTTCTGTACAGGAGTTGGAAAATATAAACTTTTGGGTTTCTGTAGTGACCGTGACTCGTTGGACATTCAATGTGGGCATAAATTGGAGAATTAGTGTCTGCATTTTGTTTCTCTCTAAATTATAATTTAACAGAAAAAGTATAAATTGAATAGGGAAGAAGTCAAAACTCCATCAAATGTCAAGGATTTTTTTTGTTTGGAGGAATTTATTTAGCAATAATGTTTTTATATGAATTCAATTTTCCTGACCCGATAAGAAAACAACATATTAATCATGATTCAGTTACATAAAAAGGACGAGGATCAAAGATCATCTTGCATGCTTCTATAAAGTTCTTTTTGTTGGATAATGATTGTTTATCTTCCATGACAATGATTATATATCACAAAAATATAATAATAAATCTTTTTCGGGAATATTGTTCCGACGGAGATTATAAAATTGAAAGAAAACAAAAAAAATTATGACAAATTAATTTGCATTCGTATTATTAAATTATTAGTTACCAATAATTTAAAAAGTTGAACTCGTATTTGTATTTTCATTGAGAGGTTTTGTCAATCATATTTCGGATCACCAATTTTTTTCCCTAAAAAATAAAAATAAAGTTTGATGTAAGAAAGGAAAATAAAATTAATTCATATCAAGATGTGTATTTACTTATCATGCATGACATGATCAATTCATATAAATATAAAAATAAAATTTCAGGTGTTGATGAAGTTTTTATTATGGCCTAAGTTTTAGCACTATAATTGAACTTTCCAGACACCTCTGTACTTAATTTACTTTTTCACCTCTGAATTTGTTCAAAGGGATGTGAAGGAAATGAAACTCTATTTTTTAATAAGAGAAGAAAAAAAATATATCTAAAAATTGATAAATTTTAGATTTTTTGATGGGGTAATTAGGTAAGGAAAAAAAATGAAGGTGTTAAAGTAGCATGCTATAAGAAATAAACAAGAGAGATAAATCATACAGAGAAGTCATACAAATTTAACGAGGTTTAATTTTAATTGAATTACGTCCTCGAGCGATAATTGAAGTTCTTTTTTTATATGGAGAAATTATCAGATGATACAAGATGTTAAGTAATTCAAATTCTAGAAGAAAGTAGTAGATGAGATTTTTGAATGAGACTCATGATTTCATCGACTTAATTATTTGAGATATTATCATGCACAGAAAATCATATGAGTGTATTAAGATTTAAGATATTATCAATATCGCAACATATTACCTAACTTTTTAATAATAAAATATTAAATTTACGATGAATAATTTTTTTTAAAAAAATTATTATTCATTATAGATTTATCATCTTATGATTAAAATATTAAGTAATATAATATTACAAATATGTAACATTTTCGTTAAATCCATCAGGTAATATTCAAACCTAGAATTGAAAGTAAAAATATGCTAGAGTGAAATAGAGGTTTCTCATTTGATTTTCATCTGAAAACTCGAAAATGGAAAACTGGTTACCAATAATTGCACGAGTCCGAATAACTGACGTCAAGCCCCAATGTTTTAGGAATTATTATTATTATTATTATTATTATTATTATTATTATTATTATTATTATTATTATATGTTTTCAAGTGCACGCATAATAATAACATTATATTGGGGTTGTTACGTTTCCGTCCCAAAATGAACACGCAGCTAACAATAAATAAATAAATAAATAAATAATAAGAATTATTTTGGTCTCGTCGTTCACATGGTTTCATTCTGGTACACGTTAAATTGTTCTCCTACATAACCTCTTAAAAACCCAACCTTTTTGGTCCCCTGCGCACTCGGTCTTCTTCTACATAACCATACAAATTTCGCTCTTTTTATCTCTCGATTCCAATCCATTTCGAGGAGGAGAACAGCAACGCGTCTCCGGCGATGGACGGCGAGAGGGCCGCGGAGCTGGTGGCGGCGCTCAGGACGAGCTTCGCGTCCAGGAAGACGAGGAGCTACGAGTGGAGGGCGACGCAGCTCAAGGCCATCGCCAGGATGATCGACGAGAGGGAGGCCGACATCATGAGCGCCCTCCACGACGACCTCGCCAAGCCCCAGATGGAGACCTTCCTCCACGAGGTTCTCAATCTCGCCTCCATACCATTTCTTTTTTTATTATTATAAAAAAGCGTTCTTTATTCGTCTAGTTCTTGTTTGCTTGGATTGGTTTGCCTTATCTGTTTATATAACTCGACTTCCGTTTGATAAGTTGGAACGATGATATCTTGACTTCAAAATTGGATCTTTTGTTCTTTTGACAACCTGAAAGTGTCGGTCGTTTGATTTTAATTAGGGTTAAAAGTACACCTTTTCTTTTGAATAAACCTTCTTTGTTCCTACTCCATACAGTATTAAGGTCGAATAGATACTATTTGTCCCTTGTGACCTCTACTGTTCGATCAGAGCCTCCTGCTTCTGTTGGGGATTCTGCACTTTTAAGTTCATGTTATGAGAGTTTAAGATCACAGTTTCATTGACCCTGTGTCAGCAACTTTTTTTACCTTTTGGTATAAGTTATTAATTGGTAGATAGTACTTGGTGATAACGGAGGAGTAGTTAATCAACCTATTAAATGCCCTATTCACAGTGAGGAATGATTCAATGGGTTCTGTAAAACGTGTCCTAGGGAAAAAAAATGCACTATGCAGTCAGTCTGGGATAAGGTCATTAAATTCTGTACCTGGTAGGTAAAGAAGGGGAGGATACAATTCCACCAGTCACCTTCTTTTTTACTCTACTTTAGGTTGTTTAGATTGGTTGGAACATTGACAAATGTCAGGTATGACGTTTTACTGGAGGTTCATGACTAATTTAAGGCAGCTGTAAAATACTGTGTTGAATTCACATAAGAACATGAGCAATAAATAGTCATACTATAAAATTCTGAAACTTCTGTAATGTTTTTGTAGAAGTCACAGTGAGAATTTGTCCTTCATTTATGACCTCCGAAGTTTATCGTCCTTGCAGATTTCATTGGCAAAGGCTGCAGCCACGTTTGCACTGAAAAATCTCAAAGGCTGGATGAAACCTGAGAAGGTATTGGTTTGATTGGGAATCCTTGCTTGTAAGCTTCAGAATTGAGCTTCTAAGCTTTGTCAGACAATCTTTTCAGGCCCCAACTGCTTTCACTACATTCCCGTCCTCGGCCGAAATTGTTCCTGAGCCCTTCGGCATAGTGCTGGTCATTTCAGCATGGAACTATCCCTTCTGTGAGTATTGACTTCAAAAGCTTTTATTCCTTTGAACGGAGTTGCCTCTGAGCAGTGACTATACATGCAGTAATCAGCCCGGAGCACACTTGGCTGCCTTTTAGCAGTTTATATAGGTCCTATTCTTGATGTCCTGCTAGAATCAATCTTGTATGTTTTACCTGAAATGGCGGGTTGTAATAGTTCTCCAGTTTGTTCTTGGAAAGATTTTGGAATTTGATAGGTTGAATTCATAATTTGTTTGCTGCAATTTTTCCACTTGGTTGGTGACTGACTTTTACCTTTTTCTTCTCCAGTATTGTCTATTGATCCTGTAATTGGAGCCATAGCAGCTGGCAACGCTGTTGTTCTGAAACCATCAGAGCTCGCACCAGCCACATCTTCATTGTTTGCAAGGCTTTTGCCAGAGTATGTTGATAATTCCTGTATAAAAGTGGTCGAGGGAGCTGTTCCTGAAACTACTGCACTGTTGGAACAAAAATGGGATAAAATAATGTACACAGGTTATTATGCTACTCATGCCTCTTGTAGGAAGTATATTGCATTACTAGTATGCAGCTCTTTGTATATCATTTCATTCATTGAGACGACGAGTAATCTTCTTTTCTTACTTAGAACTGACCACTGATTCCAGTACTCTTCTTCTAGATGTGTTTAATGCATTACATGTATATATTTTGTTTTCCCTTTCAGATTGTTCCTGCTGCTTCCACATTGTTGTTGTAGTTGAAAACTAAACTGCCAACTTGTCTCATTGCACCAAACTAAGATTGATGTTCGGAACTTTACAGGTAGCAGCAGAGTAGCCCGGATTGTAATGGCTGCAGCTGCAAAGCATCTGACACCAGTAGTGCTGGAGCTGGGAGGAAAATGTCCTGTCCTTGTTGATCAAAATGTGGATTTAAAAGTAGCTATCGTTTTTAATTCTCATTTTCCATTGAAAAGTCTACTATGCATAGCAATTAAGCACTGTAAGATGACTTGTTTCTTGTTTGCTTTCAAGGTCACGGCAAAGAGAATTATAGTGAGCAAGTGGGGATGCAACAATGGACAAGCTTGCATTGCTCCAGATTATATTATCACAACTAAAGCATTTGCTCCAAAGTTGGTAGGCACTGGACAAATTTATGATATGAACACATCTTACTCGCTTGCTCTACTCAGTTATTGTTAACAAGAATATTTGCAGCTGGATTCTCTGAAAATATCTCTAGAGAAGTTCTATGGGAAGGATCCACTGGAATCGGCCGATTTATCTCGCATCGTCAACTCCAATCATTTCGCTCGATTGACAAGTCTCTTGGATGACGAAAAGGTCACCGGAAAAATTGTCTATGGAGGCCAGCGGGATGAAAAGCGCCTGTAAGTATCAAATTGGATTCGTTATGCTGCCGAGATGATCAGCTTTTCTCAATTGCACATTCAACATTCTTTTATTGCTCGCAGAAAAATATCACCTACGCTACTTTATGAAGTTCCACTAAATGCTCGCATTATGAAAGAGGAAGTGTTCGGTCCATTACTGCCAATCATCACTGTGAGAAATGCCCTCTCCTACATGTTTTTGTCTCTGATAGTTAATTACCCACAATTTGCTCCTGATGAGCTGATTTATCTCTCTATCTACAAGGTTGATGAATTGGATGAAGGCATCGAGTTTATAAACTCAAATCAGAAGCCCCTTGCTGCCTATCTCTTTACAAAGAGCAAGGACCTGGAACGCAAGTTCATCGACAACATATCAGCTGGGGGAATGCTCATCAACGACGGCAGTTTACACGTAAAGATAACATTTTTTTTATCTGTCTGCTACACTTCTACAATTAACATCAAGCATTCCACAAGACAAAACGATGATCTTGTTTTGCTTTCGTGCAGGTTGCAAACCCACATTTGCCATTTGGTGGTGTGGGAGAGAGTGGAATGGGGTCTTACCACGGCAAGTTCTCCTTTGATGCATTTAGCCACAAGAAGGCCGTTCTCATCAGAGGTTTTGGTGGGGAAACTGCCGCAAGGTACCCACCCTACACTCCACCAAAACAGAAGCTGCTGAGAGGTTTGATCAACGGCAACATAATTTCGCTGATTCTCGCGCTACTCGGATGGCCGAAAGAATAGATTTTTCCGGCATTCTAGATCAATATACAAACGTTAAATCCTGTATATGGAGGTGAAAGAGTACAATCTTCTATGACAGATTGAACTGGCAATTTATGAGTTGGTTTACATCCTCTGTAAAAATTAGCTGTTTATATGTGAATGTGCAATAATAAACATCTATTCCGATTCCTCTGGAGTGGATTTGATCGTTCTTCCACCTTAATATTTGTATTATTGCCAATAGTGATTCATATTGCCCACCACGATACCCACTTGGGGATTGTAGATTGGTATTGGACAACATGAATGGTATTGTTTTCGTTCGGTAATTTAAAATAGGGAAAAATGAAAGTGCTCCCTACTTAAGTAGGGAGCACCGTGCTGTTTATATTTTTAACGGTATGATGCATAATGTATGGTGAATAAATTTAGAAGAGAGAAAAAATTAAAAGAGAGAAAATTTAATTTCCACCTACATTTAAAATAAGTGCATTGAACTACAAAGACCTCCCGTTTACGTCGAACCAAAGGTTTTAGGCACCAAAGTTACAAACATTTTGGACATGAAGAAAGCTAATACTCAGAGACAAAGTCGTGGTAAATGATTGAATCAAATAATAATATAAATAAATGAGTCATAATATCAATTCTTTAATCATAAAAGTTGTTACTAATGATAATAATGAAAAAAGAAATGTATAACGCACTTGTATTAAACTTTCTATACAAATGAGCAATGATCAAAATTTACACTAAAAATATGCTACACGTTCAGTACCTCATAATAATAATAATAATAATAATAATAATAATAATAATAATAATAATAATAATAATAATAATAATAATAATAATAATAATCTATTCGGAATCAACCCCTAGTTTAATTATGCCATTGAAATATGAATCACAACTAGGAAGATTGTCAATTCAACTTACGGTACAAGAAAAATGACAAAAAAAACCCTTTTTCGGTAATGGACAGGTCCAAATATGTAAAAAAAGTGTCTGAAGTTTTTGGAAGGAATTCCCATCGGAAGAGACCCTCCATTTTTGTATGGAGACCGTTCAACTTTTTCCCCTTGTTTAAAAAAGTAAGCTAGAAAAAGGTAAGCTGCTTGATTTTTTTCTGCATTTGTTCTATATATATATATATATATACTAAATTATGTATGAACGCTAATATTTCTTTTATATATATATATATATATATATAATTTAAACTGTGAGAACATAGTATTGCACAAACGTGAAACACAAATGCACATATTTAGCCGAGTAATTTATGATAGAACCATCTTTCATCTATAAAGGATGAAACAAATGGGTCTTGCTCAAGCGAAAAACACAAGAGGTTCAGTTTCCAAATAGAGATGTCAAAAAAGCTAATCCAGCAATCATGATCATTATGTTCAGAAAGTAGTTCCATTTAAGAGGCTTATCTGGGATGCCACCAATTGCTTCATATTCTGCCCCATTCTTCTGCTTCATAGCACCAGATAGCTCTCTTTGCATATCCAAATACAAGGACATTTTTGCCTTATTATTTATCCTAAGTACCTATTATATAAAACATTATCTCGGAATGCGTCATTTTGTGTTGAAAACATACGCAGCAGAAGTAAAGATAATTCATTTATATTTGTGCCTGCAAATCATGAAAGCAGTGTCAAATAAATTTCCTTTTACGAAGGGGTGAAGATTTTTCATGCAATAACTAATCTTTTTAGAAAGGTATATTAGGCAGCAATGTGAAACGCTTACTTGCCGAGGAATTCCTAAGCTGCAACAAACTGCTCAGGCACTGCATCTTTTGAGCCATCATCTATGGAGATGCCCTGAACAATAACTACATGTCAAATAATACACCAATAATGTTTCAGAAGGTAACTTCATCTTCTTTACTGTATGTCTTCCTTCATTCAGTATTAAAATAACATATCCTTGTAGCGAAGGCTCACCTCTGGAGGATCGAATTTTGCACCAAGATTACTCAGTTTTGCATGTGCTTCAGCATAATCTTTGAAAAATGCATCCTGATTTTCTGCATACTTTTCAGCATACGTCTGCAATAATGTAAATTTCATTAGCATAGAGTATTAATTAGTTGATCCTTGAGGCACGCAATGAAAGTGTTTTACTGACTCGCCTTGAAGGATGGGTCTTCAAATAAAATTGCATCTGTGGGCAACAGTAGCAGATCTGCATCCCTCTGCTCTTTTATATCCTGAAAGACACGCTGACTCTAAAATTCGTTGTTTTCACATTTTCTTCTTTTCTGTGAACTATTTTACTTGTTTACTTAAAACCTTATAATTCAGGACGGGCAAAATCTCTTACTATGAAATAACTATTATCAAACTTTAACCATTGTACTGTCCATGACTGTCCACCAGGAGCACCAGGTCCATCTTTCTATCAACATAAGCACACAATATAAGCTTAAGGTTTCCTACGTCTAAATAGGCATTCTCAGCAATAGTGAATTGTTTCATTGAAATCAAACATATACGACCTTTCAGAGGACAAACAAACAACTACCTGAACAAATTGAGAACTGTGTGGGAAACTATTCAAGAAGACCCATACGGATCAACGACGTTTATTATAATTTAAAGAACTTTACATACTGTATATTTTGTTTCTGGTTTCCCCCAACCACTGCGTTCTGGTCTAGATCTTCCGAGTGTATGTGCACCAGATAATGCAACAATCTCCTGCAACAAGATGGCAGCTGTTTAGGTGGCATCAGTCAAGATATGATAAATGGAATGAGAGTGAGCATTGAGGTGATCTTAGACCTTGTCATTTAGGCCCATTCTGTAGAATACATCTCGTAAATGATCAGCTGGTGTAGGTGGACCAGCATCTGCAATTTAGAGAAATTAAGTAGTGATGATTTGTTCAAAGAACTCACAAAGAAAGCAATCTAGTGTTAAGGAAACAGAGTGGAGCTGCAATGAATTTAATTACGTATGTATTCCATAATAATCAATTACTGATTGGGAACCTAACAAAATCATTATTGATTAACAATGTTCTTCCAATTTTTTCAAAGCCGTGTATTGGTCGCTGTGACAGTAAGTATTTTTTTTTTATTATGATAACATAGTAGATTATTGGTAAAAGGAAAGGTTGTTACTCTCATTAGACATACATATGATAATAATAAAATATCACCAAACCATTTGGGAGGACATAATCAACCATTTTCGTTGAAGCATCAGAAAACCCAAACTTTACTTTTCGAACAAAATGCAGGTTATGGTTAATGTAGAGACAGATGTGGGCCAAGTCATAAATAAATGATGAAGGACAAAAAGATTTATATATGCAAGATACAAGTCCACTTTCAACTTTTCTTTATCTTTTTTCTCTTTCTGAGGAAATCCCAGTTTCAGTTATATAGCTCTTGTTTGGCATCAAAGTTTCTTCCAACATGAATATCAGTTGTCCAATCCACGCAAATGGTATGAACTGCAACAGGCATTTTGTGGTATAATGTGAATAAAAAAATCTATGAGCTAATGGCTCTTCAGAAACATAAGAAACAGTCAAAAGATGAGCAAATAAATCACATATACTAAGAACAACATTTGTTCTTTTTGAGGGGGAACAACATTCGATTTTGTTACAAAAAGTCTTGCAAATACGACTTGTTTTCACGATGGAAAATCCAGAAGACACTAAATACAGCGTATAAATGATATTTGTTTTTTCCTTTCTCAAAAAACAATATTTGTTCTTCCTCAAAAAATCAATATACTAGCTAAAAGGCATTTGAAGATTTTCAATTAGCTGATATTCTTCAGGAGATTCACTCTTAAACATCTAATGTAATGCCCATAAAGTTAATGGACACAATAAGTTAAGGACAAATCAAATTACTCAAATTGGCACCTCACCAGGAAGCTTCCCTTCCTCTGGGCACTGATCAGGTCCAGAGATGTCGACTCTTCCGTACTTCATGGGAATTTTTGGGCCACCTGCTTCCTGTGAGGAGAGAAACAATGTAAATCTTATGTGCATTATTTTGTAAAAAAAACTTTCGCCTTGTAAGGATCTAATCATACAACAAACTGAAAATAACATAATTAGATAGAGGAAACAAATATGAACCTCAACAGCTGTTGCACTGGCTAATTGGAACAAATCTGCATATGTGACAGCTGGATACTTGTCCTTGATAGGCTGAAGAAGCTTTAAAGCATTAATCAAACCTGCAGAGCACGATCAGCAATTCTTCTTAACAGAGTATAAGTTCTTCACAGGTTGAGAGGGGTATACCTGCATTGGCAGCATGCTTTAGTTCAATTTCAAACCGCAAGCTTCCGTTGGCTCCTCCTCGTTTTGGCCATTCTTCAATATTCTTGTCATATGTTCCAGCATCATGCCATCCAAGGCGTACCTGTTTGGCAGAAAAGAATCATCAAAATAGCTAGACTAGAGTTAGTAAACTTCTAAATTGTAAAAATATGACAACTGATCCAATATTGAGTGGCGCTATAAGAATATAATTTGTTTATCTAACATAAAATTTGCTTGATAGAAGATAATCAAAGTCCTGCAAGTAGATAGTAAATCACTACTAATGTTTCTCTGCTGAAAGGTATAAACTGCAAATATTTATTATAGAACAATGATATTTCCATAACATCATATTTCCTCAGGCATTAGGATACCTCAGATAGCATCCTGTAATATAGTCATGATAATCCAGTGGATCCTATCAAAATTGACCCACAAAGTTTACAAGAAAGACATCATACCAGACCTAACGAATAATGTTGATGATAAGATTACCATTAGCTATCAAATCTCAACTCACAATGATCATTATGCGACACATTTGATGCACAAAAAGGAAAAAAAGAAGAACGATGCTGCATTTAAGAAAGAGATTTTTAAAGAGGTTTTGAAGGCACTGCAATATGCATCAATAAGAACCTTTCTGGTACTAATGATACAAAGAATTCATGGATGATCACTGGTGTGATACTTCAGGCGAAACAAAACACCAGGATGTGACTGGTGATGGTTACAAGGCCCCAGTAGATATTCACCTAGGAATGATGATCTGTGCTAGCGATTAAAACCTCATGTTGTAGAGTTGCACACACACATGACCTGAATAAAGATCTTTTCAGCATTAACAAATGCCTCTAAGTAGGAAATGAAAAACCTACACAAAATACCATGCTTTGATAATTTTTTCATTGAGAAACAAGACCACAATTAAACAAATTAAGTCTCCAAATTTAAGTACCATCCATGGATACACAGGACTCTACCAAGAACCTAAGGTCCTAAGGCGATAAGACACATTCATTTCCCATAAGTATTATCCATCTGAAATTGACAAGAGCCACTTAATTATATAATGTTTCCTACAAAAGTAAACATTTGAGTAAAAGTAAGTGGATAATACTTTGTAGTAAACATTTCCTACAAAAGTAAACTCTTTTCTGGCTTATAGTTGACTGGAAAAGTAAGTGGCTTTAAATCTTCAATAAAAAGGATGCCACTGATTTTACTTAGGCCGATTCAATCAACAATACTTATACACGGATAGATCACTGGATGTTAGGATGCCATTGATTTAGGGACACAAGTTACCTTATTAAAATGTCGTTAATTTAAGGATATCATTTATCTTATTTGTCTTTGCTTAATAAAAAGGAGAAATCCTATGAATATGTACATATAGAAGAACAACTATAAAAAAAAAGAAAATTATTATCTTGTTTCGCACAAGCAAATCATGAGAAGAATGGAGTCGAAGCTGAATGAAACCATCACCATTTACCAGAATGGGATGACAGTAAGTGGTCTTGAGCAGCTCTTTGATATCCTCCCTAGCGCTCTTAAGATGAGACGGGTCCGACGCCGCACACACGGTGGACATCGCTTGGCGTGACGACGACCGCCAAGTGGCCCTCCCGATCGCCGGCGCCTGCAACTTCTAGAAGGAGCAATAAAACGCATCAGCGCGATCATCGATGGTTTACAATCAGCTACGGAGGCCAAGAGAGAGAAGTGAAACCAGGGCTTGGCGGCGACGGAAGGAAGAGAGCCGCAGGGAGGAAGATGATGAAGTTGAGCGGAGGGAGGCGGATGGGAGGAGAGCGACGCCTGAGACGGCGCCGGGAGAAGAGGTGGAGGAGCGTTTGGCGGCGTTGGGGAGGAGGGACGCGACGGACGGGGAGAGACGCTCCGCCATTGTTCGATCAAATGGCTCAGAGGATCGCGCGCGTCACTGCTCTCTTATTGGTGAGCTCGTGTTTGTTAGGTGGAGCTTGTCGTCGTCGTCGTAGTGGGCTTTTTGACGCGCCAATGGCCGCCTTCTTTTTTTTTTTTTTTCAGCTTTCGTTTCACATTTCGCTCCTATGAACTACGACAAAAGAATTATATATAAAATAATTTGAATTTAAATTCGACATTTTTTTAAATAATTACAAATAATTTATCACCCCTTTTCAATCTTTGCCTCACTTTTTTTTTTTCAATTGACTGTGTCACAAGTCGAAAATTTTCTTAAATAAAAATAGTTACTATTTTCAAAACTAGGAGCATATTTGACATTAGAATAATAAAAAAATAATTAACGAGATTGAAAATAAAATGGTTAAAAACTTCTTCTTAAATTCAAGTCAATTGAAAAAAAATGTTGATCTACTCAGAAAGAATTATATAAATTAATCGAAATTAATAATTAGTCTAAGAAGAATGATATAAGAATAAGGGCCTTATTCATGTGAATAAAGCTAAACATGTCAAAAAAGATTGTTGTGGGTCTCATTAGATTAATAATTTAATCAATGCATTGATATCTGGAAAAGGTACTTTGCAATCTTAAAAAAATATTATCTTAGAGAGGAATAAGATGCCATGCTATTAAGTCATCTTTTTAAATCAGAATTTAACACTTAGAAAATAGTCTAAACAGGAAGATGGACTCCTTTTTTTTTATCTCTCCCTCTTCTTGGCATATATTATTTTATTTTCTTTGACCGTTTTGCACATTTATTTTTAATTTAACACATTTATTTTCTTTGAACGTAGTCTGGGATGAAGACATGCCTTTGAAAAAAAAAGTGATGATTAAACTATTCATTAACTCAAAAGGTTATTAAGTCATATTTATTAATTAAAATATGCAAGTTCTTTTCGTAGCTAAAAGATATACGTTAATAAAATATTACTCAAATATTTGGTGACATAATTAAAGTTAACCTTAGAACAAATTATGTCCAATATAAACAAAATAAGTTGGTTTAGATAAAAAAAACTGATTATAAGTAATTTTTCAAAAATATCAAGAGAAAAGGAATATATTTAGCGATTTCGCTAAGTAGACTCTTTAATGATAATTCAGATCATCAAATTCGATTCTGATAATTTGATATCAAATTTGAAAATTTAAAATAATTCTAAAAACTTGATATAAGGCCGTCAAAATCATCGCTAAATGCCTAGTTAGCGAAACTGCTAAATAAATTTTCCAATCATATTTAGTAAATATATTTTGAAGACTTCTGAATTGTCGAAGAAACACATATAAATTCAAAATTAACAAGTGGCTTAAGTTTTTAAAGCAGTTCCTGTTAGATGATGAAAAACTCCTTTAATTCCCATTTATTTAAAAGCAAAGTATAAAATAGATTAACATTTGAGTTGCTCACAATTGTGTCCATCTTATCTCTGCATGAATGAATCACATGATTCCAGGCAGAAATTATAAATTTAACATGCGTATGGTACAAAATAACTTGTATAACCCCACGTGGGTTTCCTTTTCCCTTGTGTTAATTTATTTCGTCAGTCATTAATGAGAGTGAAAGGTGCAATATATTAGCTTATACAAGAATAATTTGTTGATCTTGCAAGCTAAATGTTTATTTGTCAAAATAATAACTTGATGTTTAGGAAGATTTGTATGACTGATCTTTTTTTGTTTAGTAACATCTCTAGAAAAAAAAAATTGGGCCTGTTGGGACCAACGGTTCGATGCAAAATAATTTATTTTTATTAGTACTGAGCATAACCCGGTTCGACCCGATCATCCCGGCTCGATCCGACCTGGATTTCCGGGAATATTCCCGGTCCGAAACATAACCGGGTCGGGACCGGGTCCGATGACTTGGAAACTCGACCCAATCCGGGCCGGGACCGGGTCTAGGTTTAAGAAACTCGGATTTATTTCCGATCCGATTTTCTTATATTATAATATATAAATATATTATAAAATATATATTTATGCAATATTTATATATTATATTATATTTTTTAAAAGATAGATATAACATATAAAATTTTTATCACTAATGCATAATGAAGAAGAGAGTTTATAGTTATAAATAATTAATATTAATCAATTTTAAATTTTAATTTTATATAATAAAAATAATAAAATCGGGTCAATCGGGTCGATTCGGTTTTATTTTCGATTTAATCGGGACGACCCGGTCCCGGACACGGTCGGGACCGGGTCCGGATCCGGGTCTCATTTCTTGAGACCCGGCCAAAACCGGTTCGGGACCGGGTCACTCGGTTTTGCTCGACCCTAATTTTTATCGTATATTAAATTTGGCCACCAAAATTGTCTTTGCAAAATGGTCACAATATTTTTTTTTAAAGAACATAGTGTATGGCATTTGATTAATTTTGTAGCCAATACTTTGTTACAAGTTTGTCCACAATTAGTTTACAATAATTCTAATAAAGTCTACGTCTCCTTTTATGTCACAAAAGATCACAATAATATATATATATATATATATATATATAACATTAACAGATAAAATTTTCGTACATAAATTCACTGTAACGCCCCCAAAAAAACACACCCTGCCACGTGGCAGAATGCGCCTTTGGAGACGCTACGAGAACATACTTACTTGACATAAATATAAACTTTAACTAGAAAGAATGAGAAACATAAAATTTTTCAAAAAATGAAAGAAAAAATGGAATTATAATGGACATAGAAAATCATATGCGGAAGCTTTAGATACATAATGAAATATGAGTCCCCACTGGATTCAAACTAGAAAAGTACAACTTAAGAAAATATAAAGACCAATATAAGAAAGAGGGACTCTAGTGTCCATGTGCAGCAACATCATCATGAGCACCTTATGCCGCACACGCCTTCATCATCAATTCCTGCAGAATTGAATTGCAGGAGAGATATTCTCCCGTGAGCTATGAAGCCCGATAGGTGAACAAATCGAAAATCAAGTAATAAAACATCATGATATATCGATATAGAACATCATAAAGAATATAACTCGTGATCAAATTATAGATGAATCATAATTGATGAATAAGAATTAACCTGAAAGAAAATGAGATAAGACCATTATAGATCATCATTAGATAACATCACTCTTAGATCAGTAACATAAACATCATCATAATACATCAAGTAGATCAAAGAGTGAATCATGCATCATGTGATACTTTCGATATTATATCATTCTTTACTTTACTTTCATTGCATCACTTTGTACTTTACTTTGGCATCATTGCATACTTAAGTCATATGCACTTTGCATAACTTACATCATATGCACTTTACTTTCATCATCATTGCATAACTTGCATCATCATTTATTTCATCATTGTTGTTTGCCTCTTGGTTTATGTTCGTCGTTACATTTAATGACTTTGTGACTTTGGGTGACTTTGCATAAGAGCGCTCATCTTTAGGTTCGCCCAGGCTCAGGATTGCCAAACATGCCCCTTTAGGGGAAGGATGCACGTGAATCCTCTTTGTTGCATGAAGGGGAGGTCTTCATGCAACGGGAACTCTATAGTTTTGCTGCAGCTACACTATAAGTCCCAATCATAACTTATCATAATAACATCACTCCCGGCAATCGGCCACAATGACGACCTTATTAAATCTTGCATTTTTTTATCTTACATATCATACATAATACATCATAGAGGTCAGTCATAAAATATAGGCATCATATCATGAACCAATAATAATCAAAGTTCATATGAAATCTTATAGCGATACATCATCATACTTTAGGACATAACATCATCATAATATGAACCGAAAATGATCTTGATTCATATAAAGTCTTATAATATAGATCTCATCATGATATGAATCGATAATGCTCAAGATTCATATAAATCTTTGTAACTTGAACTTCATCATGATACAAACAATATAATGATCAGAATTAACTGTCTTAAGATATATGAATGAATCAATAAAAATCGGGGTTCAATATAAGATCTGATAACATTAATATGATCATACCATTACTTCATACTTATCAATTCAGGATGATGCATTAGAGAATCATGAGTAGAATAATCATATAAAATCATTGATTCTGTCGATTAAAATCATATAGAATCAAATAAGATCTTTGAACATTCATATTGGAGATAAATGTCATGATAAGATCGGATTAAATCATTTGATGCCAAGAGTTTAGTAGGATCATTGGTGACTCCAAATCTGATATAAAAATTATACATATCACGTGAGAAATTATGTAATCATTCTACAGATTATGACGAATGATTATGAATTTGGAATAATCACAGATAAGGTATTCATTTTCAGCTTTGGATATGATTAACATAGCGTCAACATAAAATCTCTAACTTAATCTATCAGTATTCATTTAATAAAATTCTAATTTTCCATCAAACTAGACTTCAAGAGAATTGACATATACAATTTTCAGATTTTTCCTCCTAATCATTTGCCCTAAAAAATTATGCAATATATCCTATCTATTTCATATCAGAGTTGTGACAGCTGATCCTTAAAACATTTATTACTCCTTATAAACTTATCATTTTCAGATAATTCAAAATTCTAATCCAAGATCACACAGACGTGTAACTGTTCCATAAATTTCATATCATAAAACTATTATTTCAATTTATGGCATATTTTACAAGTTGGATTCGCTGCATCTCGGGACAGCATGACCCAGAGTTAGTATTTTACTCATAATATTTTCTACAGACCTCAGATTGAGATGAAATCAATTTCTACTAAAACTAGACTTCGAGGGCTACGCGTGCATATATTATTTGTAATTTTTAGACGAATATAACCTATCAAAATCATATTCGCAACAGAGGTCATAAATCTAAGTAGAATTGAATGATATGCATCTAACAATATAAACATTGATCACATGAAAGATCTAACTAAAGATGATCAAATATATACAAAATCATATTTTAAATCATGATTTCTATTATTAGGAGTTCGAATTACCTACCTTTTTGAGGAATCGAAAGGGGTTCTTCTCATATGTTGCACGAAAGACTCTCAAATTATTGTTGATGATTTCATCTCATCAAGACCTTCGGAATGGTATATAGTCTGTCGAAGTTCGGTGGGCGGATGGCGGCATGACGACGCCTCAAAGAAGCTCTTCCATTTTTTTTCTTTCTCGGCCGGCTCTATTTTGATGTGGAGAGAGAGAAATGTAATGGGGAGAGAGAGGATATAGAGAGAGGGAGAGAGAGACGTGAGGGATTGGAGAGAAAGGGGGAAACGTAGGAGGGGATGTGGGAGAAGGTTACGGCTGTAACCGCTCCCACATTTATTTTTTTATTTTTTTTAGGTTGTTACATTATAACCTCCTTAAAAATAAAATCGTCCTCGAATTTAATTAAATCAAATGTTCCTCCAAGAATTCTCCTCTGACATTTATCTCCTTACATAATTAATCAACACACAAGCCTTCTTTAATCCTTCCATGATCATCATCATTATTGTGCATTTAAATATCATTCAATCCATATCATGCAATTAAAGTCAATGAACATAGCCATAGTCATACATTTGCAATTTTAATATCATTCAATCCATATCATTTAAATATCATTCAATCCATATCATTTAAATATCATACATTTTGCATTAATTAAGACATACACGGTGATGATGCTCTCGATCAAAAAAGTGATAAATAAACTCACAGTTAGTGAAGTGAATTGATGATACTACTGATTAGCAAAGTGCTCACGCTTAGCGAGGTGGAAATGACGATGTCATGATATATATACACAGGCGTGCGCTATATATATATATATATATATATATATATATATAGGCATAATGTATTTTGATTTTCATGTGAACTTACAAATATTTTATTATAAATTAAGTTACATATAATTGTTTGGAATTTGGGGATGAACTTTTTTCGAAATTTAATTTTCTTTGAATTTATTTTCTGATTTTTCTATATTTTGTGAAATTGTTGGCTCACTAAATTTTTTGTGCACATCTCTCTATTCTTTTTGCTTCTATATCTTGTAGGTGAAGAGGAGGAAACCTCTTACGATAAATCTTGTTAACTTGCTTCCATGCATGGGAAAGAAAAGAAAGAAAACAATTAAGAATATGTGGAAGAGGGATTGAAGATAATAATTCTTTATTGTTGCTAAACTTAGTTTCCAAGTGTTTTGGCCGCGGCGTCAAGGCCGCGGACGGTGGTTAATTATGCTACAAATCTTCTTTTTTTTATGATTAAGATAAATAAATAACTATTGAAATAAATGATGCTAAAACTTAAACTCGAAATTACTTTTTCGTTAGTAGGAGGAAGTCATGCATGCACGTTGCCAGAGCAAAATCGTACGGATCGAGTCGTCTTTGTGTCCATCGTTTATGTTATACTAGCAATATGCATTTTATCATTCTCTCTTTATCTTATACCAGCATGTTTTATACATGGAAATACTAAAAGCACATGAGAATTCTTTGATAGAAAACTTGAATTCCAAATTTTTTAGCTCACAATTACTGCTTGGGCCACTTCTCAATTTTCACAGATATTTCAACGTTAAACTTTTTTACTATAATTTTCAAAAAATTATTGTAAAAACCCTTTTAAAAGTGATACACTTTTTTTAAAAGTGTCTAACTATAATTTTCTTAAGTAAAAAGATTCTAAATTATTCAGTTATATTGTAAAATACTTTGTAACTATAAAAAGAACTAGTACTTTTTTTTTGAAGAGATAGGAGAAAGAGAAACTATAAAAATGGAGTATCAGGGGCCAAGGCATTTGGTTCTTAAAACCCTTTTATGTTGTAGTGAGCAAATTCACACGACTATATTTTTTTTTTTACTTTTTCCCTTTTTTTTATTATTTAAGGGTAAAAAAGCACAATTAATACATTAAAATTGTACAATAACATAAAAGCTCACACTGTTAATATTTTTGCGAATAAACGAAAATATTTGAAATGTTTCTAAAAAGTATGTGCCCATTAATTAGTTTATGAGTAATAATAAAATATTTATTTGTTATTTTACGTGAATTTGATCGAAATCTTTTATTTATTTTCCCTTATATAAGGTTATCTTCAATTTCTTCTTCTTCATTATTATTATTATTATTATTATTATTATTATTATTATTATTATTATTATTATTATTATTATTATTATTACTATTATTATTATTATTATTATTATTGTTATTATTATTAGAAAAAAAGGTTCTACTCGCCCACACTACAATAAAAATCCAAATTCGAGGCGGTCTAGGCTAGACCGCCTCAAATTAATAATTTGGGACGGTCAAGGGGCGAAATCGAACTGTCGAAAAAAATACGGTTGCAAAAGAATTTGGGGCGATCTGAAGAGGGGGGTCTTAGACTAGAATAAAATAAAAAAAATAATAAAAAATGTTTCATATAATAAAGAGTAAAATGAATTGTAATATTAGTATACACTACATTTACATAATTATTCTATATTTGGATCAATAATCTCAATCAATTTAACCATATGAATAATCAAGTTTTCTAATTTGATATGTTTTAACCTTGGTCACCAATCCAAAAGGCAATCACCCAAGTTAACAAATGTATTAATACTGTTATTTAACATTACACATTCTTTTTTTTTACTAACATAAAACACATTATATTTTGATAATTGAATAAAAATATGGAAATTCTCATCTCATATTCATTCCTACTTCCTTCCCATTGTATCACTGCGGCCCGATGAAATCCTAAATTCTTTCCATGGTAAAAAAAAACATAAATTTGAAGTTATATTTCTTTTCAATAAGAAACATTATTGCTTTACTATTCGAAAAATTGATGGTTCTACAAAAAAGAAGAAGAAGTAAACCGAAAATAAGTTTTACATGATCGATGAAATAAAACACATTTATTTAATTACCGAATAAAATAATATATGAAAATTCTCATCCTACCCTTGTGACCTTGAGTTTTTTTCTCGGTAAGTAAGAAAAGTTTGTGGACATTAAAATGTTGTTTTTAGTTTTTAATGGTGTCTTTGAATTGATCGAACAATAAGGATTGCATTTATGATCCGTTCAATTCATCCCGGTTATGAAGGCAATTAGATCGAACAACCATCCATTTTTTAGTTGGTTTATCGGCTCCTCCTATAAACGATTGGTCTATTTATTCAACACTTTTTCTTTGCCTTTTGCTTCACTGCTTTAATAATTTCCTCCCCGCACAAATGAGAGAGAGAAGACACCTTCTTATAGAACATCCATACATCAAAATAACATTTCAGTCTCTCATAATGTCACAAAGAGAAAGAGGAAGAGAGAAAGAGTTCTCGTAACAAAATATAGCTGGTAGAGAAGACCATACAAAACTTAACAAAGGTAAATCTCTCAAAGTCCCATATTATAAATTCTTGTGTTTCTTGTGGTAGGAGAATTTCTCTCTCCTCTTGAAGAGACTGATGGGGTGCAACCATAGTTTTATAACCCTCACAATATTTTGAGAACACTAAAGATATAAGATGATCATATATTTTATTATTTTGGCTTTGTGCTGTAGGCATATGCTGTGGAGCTCATGTGGCAAGTAATTTTCACAACTCATTTGAGGTGTCATCCTTTGGTAATAGAGTTGATTCACTTTCAAAAATATCATAGAGACAACACAAAGAAGTTTGAGAAAAGTTTAACTGGAAAGGTACTTCTTAACTTTGAAGTGATTATTACCTTGTTATTTGTTTGGTTTGTATTAATTCCTTTTTCACGATCTTTAATTTTTGTAGGAAAAAAACTTACTTTTCTCAAAGTATCGACGGGTCCTGATTTCCTTTTGGTGCACATTTGGATTTAGTTTTACATGGAGAGACTTTTTGAAAAAAAAGACGAAGAAAGCATTTAAAAGGGAATGACAATAATTTCTTAGTGAATGTCATGCTTTATCGATCGATCCAAGGACTCTTGCTAGAAAATGGAGATGTATTCATTCCGGTTGCACAACGTACAGGCACATCAAAACAATTCTGCGTTGGTGCTGTTCTTCAGTAGCATACATATATCTTTGGGATGGCCAAGGCTGACTATCCTCATCCAATTGATTCCACAAATTGGAATGAGAACTTTGGTACTCCTGTTGTTTATTGTATAGATAGCTACCTTCAGCACTCTCAATTTGTATAGAAGAATAAGCAATTTGTTAGTGCGACTGCAATAAGAAATGCTGAAAGGATGATGCAGAAACAACATAGTCTTTCATGCATGAGGTGGTGTCATGCATGAGGTGGTGAATTATTCTACTTTATCCTTTTAGTGTTGACTAATTTTGTTACCTTCTTTCAACAAATGTAGGGGTCGAACCGATAGACTTTCATTATAGTAACTTAAATGTAAGTTACGACTTGTATTTTGAGTTCAACCATTGTTGCCGTTAGCTTGTGAAACAAATTATGTGTCATATGAAAAACTCTTTAAACCCTTTGATTGGAGAATAAGTATAGGTGGAATATATACAAAGAATAAGTATTCTTATGTATATTTTTACTATTCTTATTTTATCTAGCGTTTGGATCAACATGAATAAAAAATATATTTTATATTTAATTTATTTAAATATATTATATTAATAAAATAATCTCAAATGTATTAATAATATATCTTTATTAATAAATGAGAAATCATTTATTTTATTTATATTAATAAATTTAATTATTTACTAATAATGACAAAATATTAATTATTAATTAATTAATTAATTAAATTGTAATTATATATAATATAATTGTTTATATTATCAAATAGTATAAATTAATTAAACGTCTGATTATAAATAATGTTTAATTAGTCATTATAATAGATAATATAAAAATATGATCGCATGTGTATAGAAATAAAAAATGAAAAGTAATAAAAAATAAAAAGAATGAATTATGAGATATTCTTGGTTTTTGGAAGAATAAGAAATGTGGAATATGTATGAAAAAGTAAGTCATTTCACGATTTTCGAGGTGGTATTTAACAAAGTTGATATATTCTTATTCCATTTGGTGTTTGATTATATTCCAAGAATAAGGATATATTTTTCCCTTTATTCCACAACCAAACGACTTAAAGATTATGTGTCATTAGCTTGAGCAAATTTGCTTTTCATGATTATGCACTTAAACATTTATAGAATTAATTAATATAAAATCATTTATATTATACTTGAGAAGTTCGTATCTCAAAAGAAATTATAACCTCCAAAAATTATAGCGTGATTCCTCTAACGATATCCATATCAAGATTAAAATGAACTTATTCTCAAATATAAAAAAAACTCATCGAAGGATTAGACAAATCTCATAAAGAATTTATATATTTATAAAGAAATAATTATAACTAACTCAATTTTTTTATGATAATGATCAAATCATATTTTTGATTAACTTTTAGTTATTTGATTGATCATTAATCATAATAATTAGAATTAGAATATACTTATTTGTCAACAACGCACTCTAAGGACAGTTTGTTTATATTATATTTGAGAAGTTCATACGCCAAAGAGATTTATCGAAGTTCTCAACATTTTGATTAACCTTCAAAAATTATAATGTGGTTCCTCTAATAATATCTACGCTAAAACTAAGATGAACTTGCACTCAGAGATTGGAGAACTCGTACGAATGATTAGATAAATCTCGTAAGAAAATTTATATATTTATAACTAACTCAATTTTTTTATGATAATGATCAAATCATACTTCTAATTAACTTTTGATCGATCATCAATTATAATAACTAGAGTATACTTGTTTGTCAATAGCTTGCTCTAAGGACAATCTATTTATTTATCAAGGAGATCGCTTTCTCAGATGCCACCAAATGCAAGGGAAATGCCAAAGTATCATATTCTTCCATATACATAATAGTTAAATACTTATCGAATATATTAAATGACCTCACAAATCTCTCATTATATCCATTTTCTTTTTTCAGTTACGAGAGATGTAATTCTGAGGCGAAAATTCAATTCTAAATTATGGAAGGAAATTAGTGCCAAGTGATAAGTTAGTAGTTAATTCTGGTCTAAATATTTTTGTTGAAAAATTCATTTGTCATATTCAGATGTACAATCTCATGTGTCACTAATTAATTACGATCCTTTTTGAAATTATGGTGGTAAGAAAAGAATACAATTCTAAATTAGTAAGTTTTAGTTGAGCTTGATGCTAAAATTGCAGTATTGATTATGCCAAAACAATAACTAGTAAGGGCAGACATAGCCGAGCCAAGCTAGGTCAATGCTTAAATAGGCCAAGCCTATTTAAAAAGTTCAATAAACGATCTAAATCAAACGCTTATATTAAACTTGCCTTATTTTTGAATTTAAAAAGTTTGTATTAGCTTACAAAGCTTTATTTATTAATATATATATATATATATATATTTAACGTATATATAATTTAAATTATATTTATAATATAAAAAAGTGTTGTGTAGTTTAATATTGTAGACATCTAATGCACCAAAATTATTAATAATCTTGATTCACACTACAACAAAAATTCAAATTTTGGGCGGTCTCTTGAGACCGCCTCATCTCATTTGGGGCGGTCTTTGAAGACTGTGACCGCCCTAAATTTTAAAAAAATAAAAATAAAATAAAATTTTAAATTATAGATCCAAAAATACATACAATATAATCACACAGATAGGAATAAAAAATATTTCACATTATGCAATGACAATATAATCACACGTAGGAATCACTAATAATTNATGAGTAACTACAAGTTTTTTCCAGATTTCATTTGCACTAGTACATGAAGATATTCTATTGAATTCTGTTTGATCTAGTGCACAGTAAAAAAACATTTTTAGCTTTTCAATCTAATTTTATTAGGTTCTTGGTTGTAGAGTCTAATTCACTGTTAGAAAGAGGAATATGTACATCATTTACTATTTTGGTAGGCATATCAAAACCATTTTCAATGACATCCCAAATGTCACTGTCCATGGAACATACATAAGCTTACAATCTAATCTTCCAATAAGAGAAGTTAGATGCATTGTAAAGGGGTGGTCTAGAGGTACACTGTCCCTCACCTAGGGTAAAGCCATTTGATGCCATTTTGACTCTAGATTGTTAGATCTATACGATATTTGTATACAAGTACAAATTTGTGAGCAACTTGGGCTCTGATACCATTTGTAGGATCTAGATGTCACCAAGATGGGGGGGGGTGAATTTGTGTATTAAAATTTTCGACAATCTAAATTAGTTATTGTAGCAGAAACTACCAATGCATAAACAGTAATAAGCACAAACTCAAATGCAAAGAAGGAAAACAAACAAGTCGAGTTTGTTGACGAGGTCAAGCCGAATTCCTGGCCTACGTCCCCGCTCCGGTCTTCTCGAACTCGAGACCTCCGGAGATCACTAAACTCCTTCTTCAAAGGATCCCTTACAACTTCTTCTCCTTTCTTGCTTACGAGTCCAAGGAGACAACCTCTTACACAAATGTTCACTCTTGAATGCAAACTTAACTTCCTTCTATTCTTGATTCGACAATCAAATACTCAAAAGGAGGAACTAAGGCTTCTTCTCTCAAGCTCTAGAGTTCGTAATCAATTTGCCAAAGTTACTTCCCAAGACTCTTGGGATTACAATTTAAACTCAAGCATAAATGGCCTAATTTCTCTCACAAAAAACTAGTCATTAATGAAAATACAGTACTCTTCACCTAACAAAATATAGGACTGGTGCCAATAGTTCATCACAGAAGAAAGGACTCATTGAACCGGGATCACTAACTAAGACTAATATAATAGAAAAAAAAGTCTTTTCTGCCCCCTTGGTCTTCTGCTTTCTCTGCTCCGATCGACAGCTGCTTCGGTGAAGCTATCCGTTGATCTGTCGTCTGATGCTCTGGTCGACCACCGTTCACCTACGGACATACGCAGTTTTGAGCTATAGCCTTTGTTCCTTAGTCAAGCTCCTTCGGTCATCCGCTGATTGCACGTCAATACTTCGGTCGTCCGATCTTAATTTGTACTTAGTTCTTCAACCCTTCTCCGATTATCCGCTGATTATACACCAATCCTACGGTCTACCTTTACTTTAGTTGAATGCTTTTGTCAAGCTCCTTCGGTCGTCCGCTGATTGTACGCCAATCCTTCGGTCATCCGATCTTGACTTGTACTTAGTTCTTCAATTCTTCTCTGGTCCTCCGTTGATTCTTCCTGAATCCTTCGGACGTCCTTTGTCTCTTCACTGAGTGCTTCGGTCGTCTACTCATTCCTCACTGAGTTCCTTGGACGTTCGTAGATTTCTTCTGACATTCTTCGGATGTCCTCTGAAATTCATCGGACGTCCTCTGACATTCTTCGGACGTTCGATGACAACACTTAGATTCTTTGCACGACCTTTCATTCTTGTCAGGTTCATTGGTCGTCCATTGCTTCTCCCTCATAAGCTCTCGGACGTCCGCTGTCTTCATGTGAATTATGTCGGTCATCCACTGATCCTTCAGATGTCCGTTCATTTCTTCACCTCAGCTCTTACGCTCTTCCGGTTGTCCACTACTTTAACGCCAAAGCTCTTGGATGACCTTTCTTTTCGTCTGGAGTCACTCAGTCGTCCGCTTTTCAACTATGGACGACTTTTCTTTTTGCCCGAAGTCTTTCGATCGATCGCTCTTCATTTTCAAACGACCTTTCTTTCTGCCCATCATTTCTTTGGTCGTCCACTGCTATAACTCCAAGGCTTTGGGACGACCTATCTTCTCGTTTGAAGTCTTTCGCTCATGGACAACCTTTCATTCCTTCACTATAACTCTAATACTCTCCCGGTCGTCCACTCCTTTAACTCTAAAGCTTTCGGATGACCTCTTTCTTCATCCTGAGTACTTCGGTCTTCCGTTGTTCAACTTTGGATGTTGTCCACTGCTTTAACTCCAAGGCTTTCGGACGACCTCTTTCTTCATAGGAATACTTCGGTCGCCCATTGTTCCTTCTCGACCGATCGCTCAATATTTGGATCCATTTCTTCAGTCTCTTTTCTTTACTTCGGTTGTCCTCTTTGCATCCTTAGAACGACCATTCCACACTTAGGATTTTTTCTTCCCGTCTTTTCTGTACATAGGTCATCCACTTCTTAACCTTGGTTGACCTATTACTGACTGAACACAAAAATTCTATCTTTCACAGATACATCAAGGATTATTAGTACAACTAAGCTTTCCTCACAAATTTGTGATCATCAAAACAATCTCGGGATCCTAGATTCAACACTTTTCTCCTTCTAGCAAAATCACCAAAAACCACATGGCCCGCCTGCAGAATGATTTACTCAGATATATGCATCAACAACAGATAAGAATACTCTCCTCCCGGACACTTGGGTCAACCCTATTGACTGACAAATTCTATCTCTAATGGGTGGGCCTATATGATAAGAACTTTTTCGACAAGCACACATACAAATTCCTACAAGGTCCCTCGCTAATAAACAATGTTGATTTCACAATGGTTTCCCAACTCATTCGAAACAAAATGACTGCCATTCAAAAGCAAAAGTTTTAGGCATCCTACCGATCAAGGATTATTCCTTCGATAAGGTCAAACTATAGGCATTGTGACGACACATAAGAAAGCATAACAACATAATTTTTTTTGCTATCTGATATGAAAAATTCATTATAGGCAAATATACATTAGCAAGTTCACTAGTTGTTTGAGTAATAGAGTGTAAAGAGTAAGAGTTGTCGATTCCACGAGAAACTAATGTAACTAATCTAATCTCAAAGGTTAATAGGAAACAAACATGGGGTTATCGATTGGCACTTCTTAAAAAACAAAATTTATTAAAATGATAATTTACAATGATAGTTGGTGATGACTAGAGTCTAGATGAGAATAAAGATGTTGAATAAAACTAATACTTTCTCGCATAAATGATTATGCACAAATTGTACTCAATGGTTGACTCTCTAAATGGATTAGGAACACCTATTAATATGACATTCCTTAACGGATAAATCAACTACCCAGATGATAACAATCTATCAAATGTTCCTTAACATCTCTATTTTTCAGATTATAATCACAGGATGCATTCACCTGTATTCCTACACTATTGAATGACCCTTAATGGGTTAACCTAACAGACCACACACTACCAAATCCTTAACAGATCACATTAGCATGACATGAATTGCATAAAAGATTGATCACACTACACAGTTAACAGTCAAACGAGGACACTCAAAAAACTCAAGCATTCATGTTCAGGAAAGAAACAACTAAAATTTATAATCAAAAGTATGAAAAAGTATACAAGTTTTAAACCTAATTAGAAGATACACAGAAATTACAAAACATAGTAAAGTTCATCCAAACAAAATATGGAACAAGAGAATACTCTTCTTGATGTTGAAAAGATGTTGAGCAAACTCCTTAACGGATGTTGGTGACAAAGAAATTTATCTCCAAAGGCAAGCCCAAACTCCCAAAGTCAAGCCCGAACTCGCACATTTTGGAAATATTATTTACTTGATTTCTTTCCTTATCCATATTTTAATAATCCATCACCTTAATATTTGAATTTTGATATTGTGGCTTGATTTGAGAGAAATCTTGATTATTTAGTGCACTTGGGATCTGGTATCTGCCATAACAACCCAGATCTTATTTGCCATAACAACCTAGGCCGAGATTTTGGGACACAGTTTTGGAAGTTCACCGCCAGCCTGGAGCATGGCTAGGGGCGTAAGAATGGAAGTTATTTAACCGGACATCAGGCCGAACGCAAGGAGGGGAGGCTGGAAGACAAAATTTTCTTTTGTGCTTAATTTTATTTTGGGAAAAAGAAATAATGTTGGTGATCTTTTATTTTGAACTTTTGTTTTTCAATCTCGGGAAAACCTATGTTTTTAAACTAATCCTCTTTACTTTATGGTTTTACTGTTCATCGCCAACTTGATCTCGCGTTTTAACTTGAGAAGGATGTTTTTCTTCTGATGTGTGCTTTCTTGCTTCTAGCCTGGTTTTCTTGGAGAGTACTCCATATCGAGCCATTAGATTTCCTTGTAGAAAGAGGTTGGTGCAAGCCGAGAGGTTGTACTCGTTCGGAAGTTGGATGTCAAGGCTTGAATATGTTATTAGGGGTCAAGATGGATAACTCTTCACTTCGAGAGAAGTCGAGAGAACCTATACCAGATTGCACTTGCTCAAGCTCCAAGCCTTCATCACGAGAGTGGGAAGGTCAAGGGTACGACGATCACTACGAGAGTGGGATCACTCTAACCTATGGTAACAAGGGTCTTGGCTGCTTTCCAAGCCATCATGTTAAACAGTGGAGAGATTAGATTTCAAGTGAAGATGAATTTACAGAAATTGACCCTATTTTCACGCCCTATCCGTGTTTGAAGGCCAAGGTCAATTTCTATCTTAATGCATTCTTCGCATCAAGTTTTTGGTGTCGTTGCCGGGGAGAGATTTATGTCTACAAATATAGATAAGGCAAACCACCTGATTGAAAGAGTGATCAAGACCCACTGAGAATGGACAGAAGATCGAGTGAACAAAAACAGACCACAAGAACAAAGCACTGCCTCCAATCCCCAGAAAGCTAGATCAAATCTCAACCCAAATAGAAGGCCTCGTCAACCTGTTCTAGAAGATCATGGAGAAAAAGAACGACTATACTTCTTCAAGCTGGAGAAAAAGAACGACATAACTTCTTCTTCAAGCTTGAATAAAGCAGAAGCAACCGCTAACCAAATGACACCACCTTTTGTTTGGCGTGAACAATGTTGGATGATCAGGCATGTAGCTACACAATGTAAAGTTGTGACCTAAAATGTCCAAGAAGTCCAAGATAAACAAGCGAACGCAGTTGCACCATTCAGAAAAAATCAAGCTGTAGGAAGGAAATTTCAAAGGGCTCAAGACACACGCAAACCTATCATACAAAAGCCAGAACTACCAACATATGCCTCAAGCCCAAAACTTGAAACAAAACTAGTACCCACAACAAAACAATTAACAACAGCTGACCTTACCTGCACCGCACCAGTACTTCGCGCTACCTCCACCCCAACCTTCAGAAAAGTCAACCCTTGAAACTATGATGCAAAGCTTCTTGAAGTAGCGAAGTGAAGCAATGAAGCAGCGGACAGAAACCTTGAGGCAAATGTGCACCAAGATCGACGAACTTGCAGCCCACAACAAGATATTGGAGAACAAAATAGCACACCAAGATTGACGAACTTGCCACAAGGCCTTTAGGAATGTTCCCGGGGCAACCTGAAATCAACCCCCGAGAATAATGTCAAACCATGTGATGCGAAAAATGCTGACAATGCAAATACGGAAAGCTAGTAAGTGCACTAATCGAATAAGTAATAAAGTGAAAGAGTAGAGTGTCGAACCCACGAGGAACTATGTAACTATCTAATCCTAGAGGTTAATAGGAGACAACATTAGATTTTAGTTTGATTTAGTTTCAGAAACAAAAAAGTAAAACTAAAGTAAAAAGGATATTAACAATGATAATGATTGATGACTAGGGCCTAGATGAAGCATGAAACATATAAGCACCGATAGTTCTCACAGAAATAATTACACATGCAGATTTTTAATACTTTGTTTTAGATGGATTAGGAATATAGATATTAACAATGATAATGATTGATGACTAGGGCCTAGATGAAGCATGAAACATATAAGCACCGATAGTTCTCACAGAAATAATTACACATGCAGATTTTTAATACTTTGTTTTAGATGGATTAGGAATATACCTAAGTATGATTTTCCTTAACAAATCAATCAACTATTTAAATAATCATAATCTAACTAGTACTCCTTAATGGTTGTACCTCTCAGATTTAGATCACAGAATGCAGTACAAATTATTCCTAAACTATTAACTTAACCTTAATGGGTTAACCTAATAGACCACACCTTATTTTTTCCTTAACGAATCAAAATAACATGCCATGTATTACAAAATGAATTGATCACACTACACAGTTAATGATCAATACAGAAATTAGACTCATGCAAACATGATCTAAAAACAAATACTATCAATAACAAGTCTAGAAAATATATAATCATCCAAAGCCTAATACGAATGTCATAAAATAAATTCGTCCTAGGATAAATAATAGAAAACTATGATAAAATGTTCATCCCAACAATAAATGGAACAGGGAATACTCTTCTCTGGAAAGTGAACAACTCTGAATCGTCTCCTTCACGGATGATCAACTATTCCTTGTCCACCAGCCCTTCGGGAGTAATCTTCGTTCTCTAGCTTCAAAGTGTATGTTGACTGCTCCTAGCATCTCCTCTCAGATTCTCAACAATCATTATATACCCTAGGGTTTCCTAGGGTTGGATGTTGGCTTCGTGATTAAATTCTTTTTTTGCGGTCAAGGGCTGTGATAGACTCTTCTCAACTCGATCAAATATCAACCAAATCACATCTCCAAAGTCTCTAGATGAATAGGAATCTTTTTGGCCGTCGAATCATCTTGAAATCACGAATAATCAGATCAGCGTAACTTCATCACGGCCCGTAAATTAAGGTGTCTTCATGATTTCTCAGGTCATCACAGCCCGTGACAGAATGTCACAGCCCGTATCTCGGGCTCTGGACAGTTCGGCATCTCGGATTCTTGCTACTTACGACCCGTAATGTAACATAACGGTCCATAATGGATTCGAACGGTATGATCTGCCGCTTCTGTTGACGCCGTGATATGAAGTTGCGCTCCGTAATATCACCCTTCACGGCCCGTAACAATATGTAACGGCCCATGACGAATCATATTGAGGTTGCAGTGCTTCGGCATTAGGTCGTGATATCATCGTTGTGGTCGTGACAGCTTTCATAACGGCCCGTGACAAACTATCACGGCCCGTAACAAAAGAGTTGGAATCTGTTGCCTTCGTCACCAATCCACGGCTGACCTGCTACTCACGCATCACGGCCCGTAAACACGTCCATTTGCAATATTCTGTTGATTTCAATCCTTCTTCCACCTTTCCATGTGATTTCCTACAAAATTCACCAAACATGAGTAGATTTCGGACTTGGAAGAATAGAATCGAATAAAGTAGAAAATAGATGCATGCAATGTGAAAATGACTCAAAATAATGCCCAATGCAAACCCTAAAATATGTTGTAAAATGCATGCATCAACAACCCCAAGCTTAGATGTTTGCTTGTCCTCAAGCAATATTCAAGCAGAACTCAAAAAATAAATTTTCAATCATTGTTTCCACCCCTGCAGAATAACTACTTTTAGCGTGCCCTTCATTTATACACTCATCACCAGAACTTTTTTCCACAATCTTACTAATCCCAGCCTCATAGATTCTTAGTACTTAAACACATTTAAACCCTTTCAAGTTCAGCCCTACATGCACCAATGATTAGTATATCACATAAGAATTTCAATACTGAAAACACAAATGTATAATGAGCTTTACAATATAATTTAGTTTTCAGATTTTTTTTTATGAATTTCTTTTTCAGATTCTAGTATTCACATAGGATTACACAAGGAGGTCCGTGTAGCGGACTTTCCACTGATGACTCCCAGACCAAATGACCTTAGGGCAACATGTGATGAAGCACCCCTCAAGCTTACTTGCCCGAACTCTCCTAGGTTCTGAGTTAAGGTTCAAATCATAATAATGAATTGGTTGTTAGTGTGCTTTTCCTTATTGCACAAGGAGGTCCATGTAGCGGGCTTTCGACAGGTGGATCCTAAACCAGATGGCCTTAGATCACTAGGCAAGAATCCCTACGGATCTAATAACTCAAACCCTCCAAGGTTCCAGATAACATATGTTACAACTTTAACATAAAATATTTTCAATCATATACATATAGTTATTTGATGTAATAAGCTCAACATACACTTAATGGTTCAGTAAAGAACTAGTTATTATCAAATAATACAAAGGACATGAAGACATAAACCAGAAATTGTAGACTAAGTATCTAAGATTCTATTTGGAAATAATCCACAATCCATTTTTTTTCCAAAGTTCAGGTGATAAGAGATAAATTTATGGCATTAAAATTTTGTTATCTAAAAGATATCTCTGAACATTATTTTCAAAAAAGTAAAACTTCAAGCTATGAGACAAGTTGATGAATGGTATTTTTGGATTTTTAATTTTGTTTTTTGAATTTTTTTCATATAATATGAATGCAGTACAAAATGCAGCATGTGAAACACAATGCAATACATAAGCAAATATGCAGAACATAAAGCAGATATGCAAAATATAAGCAAATATGATGCATGATAATGCACTACCCAAGCTTAAACCGAACACTTTCCTTAGTGTTTAGGCCCAACCGAAGGTAGGGTACAAAATGCATGAACATAAAGACAAAAATAAGAAGTAGAAAGAGACCAAATACGGCCTAGTCTACCCCTGTGGTGGTGGTGGCGGTGGTGGGTAGAACAACAAAGCTCCATAGTGGCCCTGGTCATCATGATAGTCAAGACCATATCTATGGGCGGCAGGATCTAGTTGGCTTCATTGGAGGGGTCAAACCGCTCCGTCTCTGAACAAGGAAAGACCATATCTGAATCCCTGAAAAAGAATACTAGTACTCCCCGCCGAATGCTTCCAAGCTTCATCGCTTCGACTATCCGCTGGTCTAGAAAAGATGAGTCATCCAGTGAGTCAAGATCATCCAAGTCTAGGCCGAGGTGTTGCGCAATTGGGGTAATGAGAGCCCCGATAACAATTGTTCCCTTGTCTTTCTTCGAGTTTTTCTGAAATGTGCGTGCCAAAAATGCTCCCACATTTACAGGTGTGTGAGTAACCATGCAGTAGAGAAAGAATAGCTCTGGTTCTGTCACCGAGCCATCGTTGTCGCCTCTCCCAAAAATAGAGTTAGATAAGATCCGGTGCACATATCGAAAGACTGGATTTTTTATCATCGTACTCTCCGCTGTCTGATAATTGAGGTGGGCAGCTCTGTGATGCACCTCCAAATGTCGCTGACATCAAGGTCCTTTGGAATACGCACATAGCTGTGGTCTGCAAACTGGTAGACGATGTTGAACTCAGTCAGTGTGAGGTTGAACCTGATGTTGAACAGCTGAAAAGAATAAGATGGACTGTCCCCGCTGGCCTTCTTGATCTCGAACGAGCTCAGAAACTCGAACGCAATAGGAGAGAAAGTCGCCCACCACTGGTTGATGAAGAAGTCCATGCTAATGTTCCCAAACAGCATAAGGACGAAGTTGTGCAGGTTATACTCCATCATGGTGGCATCATGTGCGAATCTGGTTAGAGTCAATCGAAGAGTGGCGAGGACATCCGCTTGCTCTCGGTGCTCCGTCTTCTTGAAAAGCTTCTTAGGTGGCCTTTGAATAAGGCCTAGTGCAGATGGTTGCTCTTCAACAGGCTCCTGGTGTCTGCGAGTAGCGCGCTTCGGGCGGCTGGAACTGGCCATAGAACCACAACGGGCCGTGAGAAGAGATTATTGGCCGTGAAGAACTAGTATATGGGGCGTGAGCTGTTACGGCCAAGGCAAGAGTTGTCTTCACGGTCTGAAGCTTCTTCACGGGTCGTTATATACGGTTAAGGCCCGTGATGCATATAGTTGCGGCTCGTGAAGTGAAACGGCCAAGGCAGGGGTGGTCCGCGGTCAGGTGCTCCTTCACGGGTCGTGATGTTGTGTTACGACACGTGATGCTTGCTTTTGCAGCTCCTGAAGGAAGTTAAAGGCGCGTTGGGCGGTTGCTGGTTTCGTCGGCTGAACTTACGGGGCGTAACAAGAGTTGCAACCCGTAAGTGTGGTGGAGCGGCGGTGGCTGTTGATAAGTAGTTTTCATATAGATAATCCTGCGCCAAAACACTTTCATTTCCTATTCATTTTCAGCTTAAATGTATATTCTCTCTTGTCTATAACCTTAATTTTCAAAACTTTTTGTATAGTTGTTGTGTGGAATTTTATACCAAAATATATGCACACATTGATAAATTTCCAGCTCTTTATCTCAATTCTGATTCACAAATTTATTGCTGACCTAATCTCCTCTATTGAATGTTTGGTTAGTTAAAATTTCTGAATAAGCTTCATGTTTATAACTAACCCTAAGTTCACTCCTTATGAATTTGTAATCATCAAAAAGGGGGAGATTGTTGAATCTAGGATCTCGAGAGTGTTTCGATGACCACAAATTTGTAAGGGAACTTAGTTTGTACTAATGAACTTGTTGAGCTGATTTCTGTAACAAGATGTTTCAAGTTCAGAAGTTTATAGGTCGACCAATATTGAAGGAGGATGCATGTGAAGAGAGATCAGAGGCAATGGTCGACCGGAGCAAAGAGCTGAAAAGGAGAGGTCGCCCAAAGGCTGAACAATGGGCGACCGAAAGCAATACCCAGTGACCGAAGATGGAGAACGGGCGATCCAAGGAGAAGTGGACGCCCGGTAAAAACTTGGCTAAGCAGAGGAGAGGTCGTCCGAGGTTGAAGTGTGGACGACCAAAGAACTGAGGATGATGACAATGGACGTCCAAAGGGTTCAGGGTGGAGACAACGGACGACCAGAAGATTGCCAATGTTGGAGTGGTCGTCCAATGGCTCCGAGGTTGAAGTGTGGACGACCAGAAGATTGCCAAAGCTGGAGTGATTGTCCAAAGGGCTCCAGGTAGAAATAGCGGACGACCAGAAGATTGCCAATATTGGAGTGGTCGTCCAATGGCTCCGAGGTTGAAGTGTGGACGACCAGAAGATTGTCAAAGCTGAAGTGGTCGTCCAAAGGGCTCCAGGTAGAAACAACGGATGACTAGAAGATTGCCAAGGTTGGAGTGGTCGTCCAAAGGCTACGAGGTTGAAGTGTGGACGACCAGAAGATTGCCAAGGCTGGAGTGGTCATCCAAAAGCTCTAAGTATAAAAACAGTGGACGACCAGAATAAAAGGCAGACAAGAGAGTGGTCGACCGAAAAGGTTGAGAGCGGGCGACCGATGGACATCAGGTGAAGACGAAGGACGTCCAGGGTCCTGGTGAGAAGACAAAGGGCGTCCAGGAGTTTGTCAGAGGTCGCCCGAAGGCTGAGGAGACAGAGCACCGGTCGACCATAGGTGCAGCGGGCGACCGAAGGTTTGAAGCTGTCAGAAATTATTTTTGGCTGCATGACTGGATCTGCTATTTTTGGAGTTGTGCACCTGTCCAAAGCCTGCCATTTATTTTGAATCTATATCAGAAGATTCCCTTGGAGGGGACAGGTGGCACAATCATAGAAGGAGGAGAAGTATTAGAAGGTTCCGAAAGAAGAGAGGAGAGGATAAAAGGCAAAAGGAAGGAAGAAGAAGGGGGTCCCGCTCCGCTTCCGAGAGGAGGTGGGAGGAGCCGCCGCCATTGCTGAAGGGTTTGGAGAAGCTGCACAAGAGGAAGAAGAAGAAGGAGGCTACAACGGAGAGGCTTAGTTTGATATCTATCTTCTTTTCTGCAATTCTGAGTCATGTATTCATTTCAGAACATTATATTGTCTGTAATGTTGAACTCGGATATGTGTAGCTAAACCTATTATTTCCTAAGGATGGTAGTAGTCTAGGAAGATACTTGTGTGTGATAATGAGACATTTCTTTTATGGAATGACAGTTTCTTTTATGAATTTTAAATCTGATTTGTGAATGTGTTAATGATGGAAATGTTGCTCAACAACTATGTTACCCTGTAATGCTACAAGCTTTCTGTTTCTGTTGTTTGATATCCGAAAGGAGCATAAAAGCATTATTTCCTTACCTTTGTGTAATCAGATTTGAACTTATTGTGCCTTGCTGCTTGAGAGATGTGTTTCAGCAGTTATATTCCATCGAGATGCCGAAATGCTGTTTTCTTTCTTGTTGTATGTTTCCCTTGAAAGGAAACATAGGCTCATTTCTCAGCTATCTATATTCATGTTGCTAGAAATAGAGATAAGGTTGATTATGATTGTTTTATAAGTCAAATCTGTTTGGAACTACATTTATCCCATTGAGCTAACCACTCATTCCTTTTCCAAAGTTGATATCTAAAAGGGTATCCAACAATAGATTTAGCTTCATAAAACATGAGTTAATCTCCTGAGTTTTGTGTTATTCACATTTGAGTTTCATGTTCAGATTTTAATTAATCAGAATTCCTTTGGACACCAAAACCAATTATAGAGTTGACTACTCTTATTTAAGTTCTAATCATCAACTGAAAAGTAGATGATGAGGAATTCTGGTTAGCTGATTTTGGAGAATTGTTTATGTTTGAGTGAGATGATTTAATGAAATGAGGATTCCAATTTATAAACTAATTGTCTATGAGAGTAGCCTTAGTGATTTTAATGTTCATTGGTCCAAGATTTTATTCTGATTTGTTTCATTTATCACACAAGTAGAAATCCTAGATGAACCCTAGCCTTAGGAAATACTTCCCTGATTTGCATCAACCCATAGTCCTTTTCATCTTTTTAGTTTTCTTTCCTATAGTTTCATAAATCCAAAATACCAAAACAACTTATCGTTTATTTTTTAAACCAGATTTTTGTTATTACTGATACTCTTACTTTGCTACTTCACTCTTAGTTTTCAGTCTATACTTTAGTTAGAGTTTTCTATTTTTAGTTAGTTTCTTCTTTTAGTTACTTAATTCTGTTAGATTAGTCTTTAAGTTTCAATTTGCCGTGGATACGATACCCGAGGTTAGCTACTCGACCTGTGCACTTGCAGATTTGAGGAAGCTAAGGGTTAAAACTTGATTGTCATAATTCATATACATACTTAATTCATCACACAAAACCATAGCACTACAAAACCTCACGTCAGCAGTTCAGTGTGAAAGAGCGTCACGGTGCGTGATGTAGGTTGCGGCCCGTGAAGAATGAAATGAAGCCCCGTGTTGAGGCCGCGACGGTCCTCCTCTAGGTCACGGTCGTTAAACAGGTTAACGGGTCGTGATCCTTAAGTAGATGCTGGCGTTGGGGAAGATGGCCGGCAAAGTTGCAGATGGAGCGATGTCGCAATGAGGTGAACCTACAAGAAAGGTATATATAGGGAGAAATCACAGGCGCAAGTTCATTGAATGTGTTAAAAAATGTGGCCGTTACGAGGCAAATGCGGGGCATTACGATGCTATGGAATTATTGCGTGGTTCACCCGTCTTCATGGATCGTGATATTTGTCGTGGGGCGTTAAATGAATATTGGTGGCAGTTGCGGCTTTAATTCAGGTACATCACGGCCCTTATCATGTGTCACGGTCCATAACGATTTGGGAATGGCCGATTGCTGGTCGTGGTGGTTACAGGTCGTAATCGGGTGTTTTGGGAGATGGCAGTCGGTATCTGGTGACTTACGGTCCGTTAAGCTTTGTTACTGTCCGTGATGGAAGCGTGATGGTGATCCTTAGGTCGTTAAAGATTCTAACGGGTCGTTGGTCGGGTATTTGTAGGTTGATGATCATGCATAGGATGACTTACAGCCCGTAATGTGTCGTCACGGGTCGTTACAAGTCCTGTTTGCAGCAAAGGTCCAGTGTCGAGCCCGTACTTAGGCATCATGACTCGTGAACTCAAATCGGGCTCAATCAGTAAGTGTTACGGGTCGTGATAGCGCATCATGACCCGTTGATGCATGCATTTTACAACATATTTTAGGATTTGTATTAGACATTATTCAGTCATTTTCATATAGCATGCATCTATTTCGATCTTTATTTGTTTATATTTGTTCAAGTCCAGAATCTACCCCTGTTTGGTGTTCTTTTGTAGGAAATCACATGGAAAGGTGGAA
>LTAE01002285.1:45715-58405 GCA_001647135.1 Pontederia paniculata | reverse complement strand
TAATAATAATAATAATAATAATAATAATAATAATAATAATAATAATAATAATAATAATAATAATAATAATAATAATAATAATATGATACAAAATCTCATGTCAATAAAGAGAACAATGTTTTTTTAATTTACAAAATTATCCATAAATTAATCAATAGTAATTTTCCTATATTTTTTCTAATTTAAGTCAATAAATAATATGAAAAGAAATCATCTTCCGTTTTGTTATAGAACTTACTTTTCATTACTTTCATCAATGAAAATGGTTGCTTCGTAGTAAGTTGTAGAAATTGGAAGTATCAGAAACACTATGAAAGATGTCATACACCAATGAATGACAATCATTGGTATAAACCCATGTATCTGTTAACATCTACCCGAGGGTTATTTCTAAGAGACAACATATCAATTGACTATACTCTTGATAGTAAATATTTATGCCAATGTAGCATGTAGCAAAGGCTATGTTAATGGACTGTCATCTATTGGCATTGGCCAATAGTTTGTTGTTATACCTATGCCAATGGTTGTATGATGCATATCCAATGAACAAATGTTCGTTAGTTATACATTTCTTGGTAAAGATCTATGATATTGAACAATTGTTCATGGATACAAACCTTATTTTTGTCAACAAATCACTATTCAAACATAAAGATGTCGATGATCAATCCATCAACAAATATCTTTAATTAAATCATTATATATTTTATTTTCAGATTTTAAATAAAAAATACTAAGAAAATTTGAATATAATAACTTTTATTGCATTGTATGGCAATGTAATAAGTCGTAACGTTACATGTTTCTTATTAATGCACAACAAGGACAACATGCAACTTCGATACAAGAATTTTGTAACGTACTCAAAAGTATACTCCGTCGCCACTTGGCAGAATGAGACAACCCAACCTAAAAGGCCCAAAAGAAAAAAATCTCAATATTTTTTTTTCTCTCTTCCCCTCACTTTCTCCCTCCCGTGTTTTCCCCTTCCCTTTCTTCGCACACAAGCAAAAGTTTCTGCCACCGTGATGTTCGTTGTCGTGCACGCTTGAGCCATCATAGGTCATCATCATGTAGACATCAACAAGATGAAGTCATCAGGGCAGCTTAGAGGAGGACTGATGGGTTGTAGCGCACACAAGGATCGCGGAGTCGGAGCAACAACTCATCATCGAAGCTCTAGTTGATTTGATTCTTTGTCTGTGGGTGTTCTATCTTCATGGAGAGATTTAGATGTGTTGGATTAAGGCTTGGACGAGATCTGATTTGTGTCTTCTGTTATGGAGTTGTCTTCCATCGCCTTCATCCTTTTGATTTATCGTCCATCAACAAAAGACTTCGCGGATTGATTTAAGCCAATTTATAAATAGTGAGTAGTGTTGGATATTGAATGGTCTTTAATATGTTTCAGCTTTAAATGACTCACTAATTTTCTTACATTTGTCGTCCAACATTTTTTTCTTTTCACTAAAAACATTGGTTGCCGAGCAAAGGACTTCGTGGGGCAATGCAAGTGACCTAGTCTAAGTGTTCACTTTATTGGGGTAATGTTTTCGCCTGAATTATATAATAAGAGTTGAATGGTAATGGCCCATAGACTGATGACATCCGAAGTCATGCATATATGATTGGAAGCGATGTTAATTAGTTTTGAGTTAGCATATATGATTGGAAGCGATGTTAATTAGTTTTGAGTTAATGTAAGGGGTTAACAATAAATAAAAATGAGTCATATGGTTATGTTTGAAATATTGATGAGATAATTGTCAAGATTACTAGATGAATCAAAAGAATAAATAATGTTTTGATAGGTTATAAAGGATATAATTTTGTCATAATCCAATGGATTGCCGCAAGAACTTATAAAGTGAGTTAATATAATAGTTTAATGATGTCATATGTTGATTGCTAGTATGATTTAATTAGATATAAGTAGTTTATAATTGGTTGTTTAGAAGAGACATGGTTTAGCTAATTAGATGGTGTAATAAGTAAAGCTACAAACTTGTTATGGTTATGCTGCTAAGACAAAAGAAAAGGAAGTGAAGACTATTGATAAATGTAATAAGTTAATTATCTCTTTACCCTCGTGATAAATTGTATGAACTAATGATATGATTATCTTCTGGGTTAAAATGATAAAATGTGGGATTAGGTTTTTCGACATTTTTCAAATTTATCGAATGATTTTATTGGATTTGAGATGATGATTTATTTTATTATCATGAATTTGCCATATGTATTGTTAATTATCATATCTTGAATCAAATGTGAAAATCTATATTATAAATATGAATTATATAATATCATATTGGCATACCATGCATTCGCATTAGAGCATGCATGGTGACTCGTGTGGGAATGAGGGGTGGCGGTTAGAGAGGTACTCTCTGTTAAAGAGATGATGATGCTCATAGTTAGCGAGGTACTCTTGGTTAGATAGATTATGATTATGCTCATGATTAGCGAGGCACTCTCAGTTAGAGAGATGATGATTATACTCGTGGTTAGCGAGGTACTCTCGGTTAAAGAGGTGATGATGATGCTCACTGTTAGCGAGGTACTCTCGGTTAGGGATGTGATGATGATACTTGCGATTAGAGAGGTGTTCTAGGATAGAGAGCTGATGGTGCTCGCAGTTAGCGAGATGGTGATGATGGCTCGCGTGAGGCAACGAGATGTCATGTCATAGCTATTGGATCATGCATTATCATGTTTTAAACTTTGCATATCAATTGAAAATATTTTCCTATAAACCAAGTTATGTATGATATCTATATTATTTTCATCTTGGTGATTGATTTTATGAATGTGTCTTCCATTGGATTTGGTTTCATGATTGTTTTATGATTTGTGATATCTTCTTATTCACTAATTTTTCATGCTCACCCCTCTATTTGTATTATTTTGTAGGTGACGAGGAGGAGATACTCCTCGAGGATGGATAATTGTTTTGCATTCTCACCATGTACTTTAAAAGGAAAAATAATTTGGATTGTGTATATGAGAGACTGTAGAGGATGAGTCACGTTGTTCATTCCTTTTCTTGACATTATCAAGACTTTAGACTATTTATCCTTCATGAACCTTTGTGTCTATTTTATTGCTATTGTGGACTTCCATTTGGGTTCTTTGCCCCATTCACATACAATATTATGTTGTCATGATGATGATATAATTTCAGGGTTGGCCCATATATTGCTATGTATTTGATGCTTTATTAGATGTTTAGTAAAGATCATGCCAAAAGTTTTGAAAATTTAGAGAGTTAGTTTTATTTGAATCGTTGGTTATTGGAGTTCGAATTCAAATGTATGATATGTCGGTAACAACCCTTGTGACATCTCGACGGTGGGTTCAAGATGTACACAAAATGTCTTTCTGGAGATGCTATGACATCTATCAATACTTTGACTATGAGGTTGAAAACTTGATAAGTCAATGAAAATTTCGAAGAAATTATAAAATATAGAAACTCTTTCATAAATGCTGAACTTAAGTCATAATGTTACACATGATGTCTCTAATAACTCGACATAAATTTAATAGTCTTCCAACTCAATTAAATATAAAGGAGAGACACAACATGAGTCAAGATCATAACCATGTGCAATTTTTAGTCACCACGAGCACTTGTAGCCGCACATGGCACCATACATCATACCTATGCAGATCAACTAACTGCAGGATCAAATATAGGGGACGCAATTCTCTTGTGAGCTATAAAGCCAAGTATGTAAGGCAACAAGTAGATATAGTAATCATGATAACATAAATCATGAAATATACTAACAAAGACTATACAATAACAAATCCTATCCAATGACAATGAAATCAAAGATCATTAGTCTTCTATGCAATGCAATGTATCACGTCATTCACTTTCAATACTTTGATTCCAATAAATTATACCAAATATTATAGTTTCAATATAGTGATTTCTTTATATGAAATGCTTTGAGTTTAATGCACTAGTTTCCATGCTATGCTTTGAGTTTAATGCACTAGTTTCCATGCTATGCTCTGAGTTTAATGCACTAGTTTCCATGCTATGCTTTAATTTTCAATTTGTTAGTGTATTTTATCTTTCACTTATACCATTAATAATTTGAGGTGACCTTGCGAGAACTTTGAAAGAGCCTCATGAGCCTTAAGAAGGTCCCCAATACAACATGTCAATGGTGCACTAACCATAATAAGTGCCCATACAAGAGGAAGATGTTTGAGAATCCTCTTTATTGCATGTAGGAGAGCAAGTTGTACAATAAGAACCTAGTAGTTTCATTGTAGCTACATTATTAGTCCCAACTATGCAAGGATACCAATACTATGCATTGACTCCCAACAATCAATGTATATGGCGACCTCAACTTTTGTTAATTTATTTTGTTTAACATCTTTGTCTTTAACTAATATTAATCCATAACGAATCATAATGCCTTAACTACCATACCACATTCAAAATGGTTAACATATAATAAGGAGAAATCGAGAAAATTATATTAGGAGAAAAACTTCTCCAACACAAATAGTGTTGGGTATGGACATAAGTCGTGTTTCAAGTGGTTCAATCTATGATATGGTTGACATGGACAATGTCCTAAAAATCCTAGACATAAGCCTGATAGTGTCATTAGCGATAAAGGTCATGTCTTGACAACCTACTGAGATACAACAAGTGATATGATCATCGTGTCCAAGTGACATGATCCGCATCATGATGTATGAACACAAATACTAACATGGGATACATCCGTCGATGCAGTCATTGTTGAATCTAGGATCCCGAGATTGTTTTGAATGATCACAAATTTGTAAGTGAACTCAGTCTGTACTAATGAACTTGTTTGAGCTGATTTCTGTAACAGGATATAGACAAGTTCAGTACAGCGATCGACCTGAGCTAAAGGAATGGACGACTACTGCACACGTGATATATATCATGAGGAATCATCTGTGTGCAGTGGGCGTCTTAAGGATATAAGCGGTCGACCAGTTGAAGGAGGAGGAGGTCATATAAACAGCAGTGTATATGAAGGAGGAGGCTTTATATTCATATATGCATGCTTCCGCTAAACACAACACATCTAGATTAAGTTAAGAAGAACAAAAGTTTTTAATACACCAATTCACCCCTCCCCCCTCTTGGTGCCATCTAGATCCTACAGATTTTATTCTAATTTTAACAATGGTGTCAGAGCCTACATGTCAAATAATTAAGAAAAAGTTTAATTTAAAAAATTTGATGATTATTATTTCTAGTGGTGTACAAGTTTTTTCAAAGATCTTGCGCAGGATAGTTAGCATAGTTTCCTTTGTGTCTTCATGCACATGTCATTCATATATGTCCTGCCCATGCAACATGTGTGAATTTTTAGTTGAAGTTAACTTCCAAACATGCACATCTTGCATAACAATACATATTAAATTGTATTGTACATTATTATTTAGTTTATACAATATGTTTTAATGTTGTACCCCAAGTACATATTTTTCAAGTATGGATGTCGATTAACAGACTTGTTATACATCAGGAGCCGTGATATTTTTTACTCATGTGTGGAAGTATTAGTTATGAATTTGAATATGCATCAAAGAAAATATTTTAAATATGATATTGATATTGCGCATGAATGATTAATTATGAACGTTGACTAGAAAATAAGTAAAAATGATCTCAACATAATAATGAGTATAAAATAACAATCAAGTAGAACTCGCGAGAAAGGAAAGAATAAGTAATAAATTGAGGTAAGGCACAATCCTAAGAATCAATACTAGTATACTAAATATGTCACTACATAACAAGCAAAGTGAGCAATAAGAAAGATAGTTACCCGATTTTGAAGACTAGACAGTGTGATTTCTCTTTTTCTTTTCTTTCTTTTTGTCAAAAGGGAAAATAACTCTTTGTTCTTTTTTAGTTAATTTTTTGTGTGCTTTCTTTTTTGTGTTTTTTATTTTAATTTATTGTTTTAGGTCAATAGCGAAAGTAAAATGAAAAATTCTCCTTCACGAAATCGTTGATGAACAATAAAGGATTCGAGCTTGGGGTTAATGGAGTGATTATTAGCAAATGATGGCATAGATAGCAAAAGATAGACACAAGGGACGCGAAAAAACATGAGTGGGTGATTGAGACAATCGATAAGGTAGTGAAGCAAAAGCATATCGCAACGACAATGGGCAACATAGATAGAACCAGGCAACAAAAGCAAAAGTTTCATATGGCGATGAATAGAAGAGGGACAGATGCAAAGGCGAAAGCGATGGGCGTGACAGGGGATAAAGTAGGGATTACGATGCAGAGGCATTGCGAGGGAGCTATTGGCGGATGTTGACGATGATGCTTGAGACCAAGATCAAGACGACAACGAGTAACGAGGGAGATCGATTTCTACTAGTAGTGACATGTAGCGTTGCAGTTAGTGGCGAGGGGCTATCGTGAAGCTAGTGGTAGAAACATCAGCAATGGCAAAGGTGAGGGACAAACATGTGGTCGTTGATGTCCGCAGCGATGATCATATAGGGACAAGGTGGCAACTTGCAGGTGGCCCCTATTCATAAAAAAATAGGGCGATGGACACAAGCTAAATGGTAAACCACGAAGGCATCGATGGCGTGAATTCATAGTTGTGGAGAATATGGAGTTTGCGTCATTGTGTGAGTCGATGCCGATGGACATGCTTCGTGAATATGATGTCATGAAACTGGACAGACAACAATTGAGTTTGTACAAGTAGCAATTGTCGCAATGACACCAAGTGTTGGCGGTTGGACAGGATCGATGGACGAGGAGATGTCAACGACGACAAAAGTAATAGCGGGAAGGCATGTGTCATCACGACACTGGAATATTGACGAACATAGGTGAGTTGGCATGCCCTTGATCTATTTGTTGGAGGAAACATCTCTTTTATCTTATTGAATCTGATGTGTTGAGGGAGGATCAAATGGTTATGAAGAATTGAAAGACTTAGATAAAGGATGGCAAGATCTCAACCGTGCGATGAATAAATACTTTATTTGCTCTAATATCAATTGATTGAGAGTTGATCCACTTGAAATAAATATGTTAATAATAAATATTCATTAATTAAATCTAATTTCAAAAGAACTAGAGTGTTTATAAGGTTTCAACACCTAATATATTAAAAAATATAAATAAAAGAAGAAATAAAACCAATAAAAGTTAGCATAATATAAAAAAGAACTTCTGATAAAAAGATCAATCAAAAGAAAATTATATGGCATAAGGTTCATAATGTTTTTTTTTAGTTCTAGATCATTGCCTCATTACACTAAGCTAAAACTTGACGAAGCTAGGTTTACATTTTTAATAATAATATTTGACTCTCTTAGGGTAGTTTAATTTGACATAATTCTAAATTCGAAATGTAAATGGTTATATTTTAAAATTTTTGGTATGGTTAATATTTAAAGTAGTTACTTTTTTGGTTTGGATAGATGTAAAAAAAATTAAAAAAGAGATAATATTGTTTGGTTAAAATTAAAATTTTAATTTAAGTATTTAGTTAAAATAAATATTATTATATATTAATAAATAAATAAATAAGTGAAATTCAAAACTATTATTTTATTTTATACTTTTTTTATGTAAGTACACTTATCTATAATTGCATTCTCAACACAATTTTCTATTCACTACTTGTAATTACTTGTTGTAGTCAACTTACATCAAATCAAATTTAAGATTCGTATTTCAGTAATTAAAATTTTAATTACCGCTAAATATATCAAATGAAACACATTCTTAAATATTTTATGTGTTGGTAGTTGCTCGACAATGAGGCGCTGCCCTCCTAGACCTTTACCCTATGCAAAAGAGGAAACAAAGGGGAACAAGTTAAGGCGACGGCCGGGCAACAATTAGACTCATTTTGTTTTATGTCTTTCATTCTTAGATTAAGGTGCACTGAATTGTCAATCTATGGTAGATTAAGAACATGATAAAACAATCTTTATCGTTCCTGCAATGATGTGGAGTTCACATGTGAAAAATAAGTTCTTAGTGTTGTTCCTGATGCATATAAATCTGTGTCGATGATTGTGTGAAAGGGAATGTCATCTTCTCCTAACTTATCATTCATTTCATTAGGGGTAAAAAATATGTAATACATTTTTAATATAGTGAGTATAACATATCAAAAAATAATATTTTTTATATTAAATAATTTTATCATTATTCAATTGTATAGAAAGTATTAATATTTTATGTACAAGAGCATTATATATTCTTTTTTTATATTTTTAAAATTTTTATATTAAGATCTTCTAGATACATTAATACATGTAACGAATTTTTATATAATAAAAAAATATGAACATATATAATGAAGACTTGACATGATAGAATAAGTTAAGGATATTAATGTTGTTAGTTTATAATTTAAGTTTAAATTTCGAAAAAAAATTGAGTGAGAACAACCCAGAAGAGTTAATATGCATCAATGATCAAAGTCATCATTATTCTTTCATTCTATTGACAATTAATCTAGACATAAATTATGAGTTATAGTTTTAAGTCTAATTAAAAATGTTTATAATCTAATAATTAAAAAATAATAAAATATACATCTGACTCATAATAAACAGTAATAATTAGGTAGACGGGCAAAGTCCATGACAAGTCGCGGCAATAGTAGATAATATTAAAGGCGTCGACGATTTATCTCATGACAGAGATGTGATCTCTAATTTATGCCATAAAAATATTAACTTGAGGTCCAGTGAAATGAGTCAATCTCTACTCATATTGGTTTGTATTATTTTCACATTGAGTTTAGCTTTATTCATATATAAAAAAGTCATCCGACCATTGACTCACTTAGTATCCTAATATTCCAGCTTCCAAATGGAACAAAGTTATCAATCAAGTTCGATCAAGCATAAAATTTGAGAGATTATTTTAAAAAAATATTCATTTATATGATTTTTTTTTATTTGTTTAGATTACCAGTACTTAAAATTAATATGATATTTGGATCAGAGCAAATTGACGATTTTAAAAATTAAATTAAAAATTATTAGCTTTCATCAATTTTGACATATAATTTTATAATTCAATTTTATCAACTAAACTTGATTAGATTTTCTTATTATTGATTTTGTCTTTTTTCCATCCTTTAGTCAAGACGAGTTCGACTAGGTTAATTTATTTTTCTTTGATTCAACCCATATGGAACCTGAATTAAACCCAAATTACGCCTAAAGTGATGATGGAAGGATGACCGGTGCGTGATGCATGTGCCTACAAATTAAAGCAGTGCATTCAATCCAATTAACGATCGATGTGGGTTTTAGTGATGGGCGTGTGCACTTTGTTCAACTGCATCAATTCTTTCTCCGCCACATTAATTGCACGTTGCTACACATTTTAATTAGTTTGTGACATCAATTGAAGTTGAGGTGAAACACTATCATCGAGGGCAAACCTTAATGTGATGTGGCGTTGCATTTATGCATATGCATGTCTCCATTGACGAATGTCCCTTCTTAATTAATTTTGCATTTTTTTTTGTATTTTTCTTTTGATTGAACTTCTTGGAAGGATTCTCTACGTTCGTGATCAATTGATATGAAAACAAAGCCGCAGTGGGCCTTGAGTTAATTTATTGGCAACTCCCGATTTAACAATTATACAAAACAATAGAAAAAAAACTTATTTAATAATACGTAATATATATGTCATATGACCTCATATTTGGATTTTTTTCGTCTTATTGTTGGTAAGCACGAGCCTTTTTCTTTCACTTCTAAGCTGAATGTCTATAATGAATATTGGTGTGGAACCAATTTTTGATATTTACTTTTTGGTAATTTATTTTACAATCTTCATATATTTAAATTTTTTCATAATATAATTTATGATTTTTCACATAATCTCATAAGTCTTATTTGATCATCCATCTTACGACTATCTTATTATTCTAAACAAGATTTTGATCCTTGCTTTCTGTTTAATTCATTACCGATGATTTTAAGAGAACTGTACAAAATTTAGTTGTCATAATTGGGAGAAGAATTAAAGTCATAGAGGCATAGGGCCATTTTGTTATATTAAAGGATTATTATCTAACATTAAAAATTATTATTTTATTGAGGTATAAAATTTATATTTTTTTTTGTTTGGTTGGATTTGGATAAGCGAAAGAGTTAATTTTTAATTTACCAAGTTTTCATTTATTTAAACCATTTTAAAAGGAACACATAATTCCACACATGAGATAGAATTGTTTAATCTTAACTAAGGACTTTTGACAAAATTAGTAAACCTTGTGGTCCTTGATGCCGCTACGTAAAATATCTTAGATCTTATTCTTCAACAAAATGATCCATCATGTATAAGCAAATATATCTTAACAAAAAGATGAGAATGTGAATTATTAAAGAAAAAAGTAAAAGTATTTTCTACTTAAGTAGATAATATCATTTTATCTAACTTTTCAATTATAGATGTTATATCTATAATGAATATCATTTTTTTCTCTTTTTTATATTTTTTCATTCATCGTATATTTAACAATCAACGATTAAAAAAAAGTAGATAACGAACTCATTATTAAAAAGATGTTTTTAACTACAAAATTAGTACATATAAATAAAATACGTAAATAGTAAAATATACAAGGGGTCGCCAAAATGTATTATTAAATTCAAGATGTGATCTTCCTGTTTTTACATGACAAAAAAGAAATGCAAGCTAAATATTAAAGGTCATGTAACCTAAAAAAAACCATAGAGCATGTTTGAATTTAGGGAACATTTTCTATTTTTCATTTTATTCAATTTTTTTTCATTTATAAATTTTTCATTATTTTGTAAAACAAGAGACTTTGTTTCGCTTAAATTTTCATTTCCTGTTCTTTTTCTTAAAAGAAAAGAAACAAACTGGGCGCTGTGCATTAGTAGGCTGTGCTCGTGCGGCCCAAAGCCCATGCTACACTTTTGGACCAAGTGCCCAACTCACACAGGTCAATTTGTGTTGATATAAAACAAGTTTTTATTATTTAAGATCTAAAGATTAAACATACCCTTATTTAAGATCACTACTTTTAATAGAAAAAAAAAACCATAATTTGTGTTGATATAAAACAAGTTTTTATTATTTAAGATCTAAAGATTAAACATACTCCCCCCCCCCCCCCCCCCTTAACTTTTTGATATATTTTTTTTTAAATTCTCATGGGCAAAACCTGTAAAAAATTAAAACATTTTTAAAAGGTAAATTAGTAGACTAGTTTGTCTGATCGAAACAGATTTATTTATTTTTATAAAAAAAATAGAGGTGCTCCCTAATAAAGTAGTGAGCATCATGCTACTTATATTTTTAATTATAAGATGTTTAATTTATGAAGAATAGATTTAGAAAAAAAATAATAAAAAGAGAAAAAAAAATAATATTTATAAATTTAACATTCTATAATTGAAGATGTAGATAGAGAACATATACATTGAACTTTTTTTATATATTAGAACTAGAACTAATAATTCATGAAAATCCAAGGAAAATAATTCTTATAAATGGTTACAATCGTTTCGGTCATACATTGAATAGACCTTATATATTTTGGCATACATCAAATAGGCCATGATATATTGTATTATGGGTAAATTTTGTGAAAATGTCCAAACTTTTATTTTTCATTGCAAATTAAATCAAAATTGTTTTATTTCAAAATTTAAAAACTTTTAATTTAGTAATTTTAGTCTTTTATATAACTGATAAATGTCGACTCGACGGTTCGTCACCAACTTACTATTTTTCTAATCCACTGCAACTAAACATTAAGATTATTTTAAATGTATAACCCGAAAATTGATTGATTTTAAATAATCTAAGAGTTATATGAAATAAAATGACAAAATACTACTATTAATCTTCCTTTCAATTTAAACGTTCATAATATCCATCCATATATCCATGTGGCAAAAGTCAAATCAATATTTTTAATATTTTCCAATAATATTATAGTGATAAGGCTAAATCTACAATCAATTTAAAAAATTATAATTTTCTAGATAAAAATAAAAAAGTATAGGTTAGATCTGAAATATGTAGAAGTTTTGAGTCGTGTAATTTACCCTTTTATTTTATATAGAATCGCCTCGTGAAGAACAAAGAAAATACCTGTCTTTTAAAGTAGCCAATTCATTCAATCAACATTTATTTATTGCCCAGATGTCTCTTGGAATTTATCTGTATCTTCGTCGTAATAATAGAAAAAATGGGCTTATAGTATGTACCTTAGAAAATGGACTTTACATAGAGGCCCATAAATCGATGACAGTTTAGCTAGCAGTTAGATTATTTATATAATTTTCAACCAAATTTAATTACCATAATTGAATATCGAAGTTGTTTCAGAATTAACAAAAAATAATAATTTCAAATTTAATTTTTAAAATTATCAATTTAATCAGATTAATCTGTTTTTGTCCAAACACCGAAAAAATTAGATGTTAATAATCTTGAACAGATGAATCTCAAACTATGATTTACAAAAATACCAATATTTTCAAGCTTTCCTTATTAAATTATCTATATATTTAGATTATATTTGTCTAATGAGTAATTTGATTTATGAATTCAGCATTATTTGTTACTTCATGTATATTATATTATATATACTCATTTCATACATATATATATATATATATATATAT
>LTAE01002285.1:19273-45222 GCA_001647135.1 Pontederia paniculata | reverse complement strand
ATAATTTAAGAAGCATGTATTACGTATCGATGTTAATTTATTGACGAAAAGGACTATGAATAATAAATTCATAAGATGATTGGCGCCAAGGAAGAGTTTACTTCTTCTCTCTAGTGGGCGTCGTCATCATCTCCAAGCACACAAATAGTGACTGTTCAAGGTGCATTATATACACAGTTGAAAGTATACACACCCACAAACGCAAAAAGAAAATTTCTCTGACCATGAAAATGCATGCACAACAAGACATGGGGTCGACTGTACGTGTTACGTAACCATAAGTTGGATTGGAGGATGTCTCTGCCGGTGCAGTGATCAACTACAGCTACATGCACGAACTTGCCTCACCACACACTCCCAATAATTAACAATATTTGTTTTCAGATTGGTGAAAAGCGAAAAAGATATTAATCAGTAAATTCAAAACAAAATTTAGAGTATTTCGAATAACTAATACTAATTTGGTCGAAAATAAAATATATGATGGAGCAAGAGTTAACTCTTTAGTAGATTAAATAAAAGAGTTTGTTAAATTGATCAATCAATATGTATATCTATATCAGTTAATTTGGACTACAAATGCTTTGTACATATTGCAGTGTGCAATATCGTTAATTACAAGACAATTCTACTAGCAGCTGCTTTCTCCTGATCAGGTGAGTGGCATGTGCGATAGGGAACACACGTTTCTTTTTAATTTGGAACTTGCATCTACAAGTTTTTTTTTAAAAGGAGGCTGAAATATATTACAAATAAAATTCTCCTCTAAAAGGAAACTCGAATGTCAAATTAATTGAGAACATTTTTCATAAATTGCCCATATAAATATAAATATAAATATAAATATATATATACTCAAATTAATCTCTCTTTGAAAATGAACTTTTGGCATTTATAAAAAAAAGAAAATTTCACTATCTTTATAAAGTGCTATGGAAAATAGGCGAGAGAGAAAAAATCACACACAGAAAAGACACACAGATTTACGAAGTTCACTTTTAATTGGGCTACGTCCTCGGACGATGACTAAATTTTTTTTTGATATGGAAAAACAGCAGATGATATAAAATACTAAATAATTCAAATCCTATGAAATTTATATACAGACTCTCAATACAAAAATAGAAAATAAAAGTCCTAAAGTTATTTAGGTTTCGAGAGCCTCACCCCTTAAGATCGCTGACCGGGCAGTGAGACCCCGTATGAAACGAACGATTTCGTCATCTCAAATATTCGACGATTATAATACGCAGAAATGATACACAGAAAAGCATATGAATTTCTGTTAAAATTTAAGATATTATCAACATAAAGCATAAATATATAGGTACCATTATCTTAAGGATAATATTTTACTTTTCCGGTTATACATGCGACGCATTATTATATATAGATAGAGCCAAGTGAGTGGCTGGATTTCCGTAAACTACATATTCTCTCTCACGTCATGCAATCTCGATCAGTTTCAGTCACACAACATAATAATGTCTACGTACTTTTTTTTTTCGGTCGCTAGCAAATGGCTTTGGATGTGGACAAAAATGTCGGCTATTTGGTTATGCCGGCCAGCCAACTTTGTTATTTCTCATATTAAGGAGAAAAAAAATAATGATCCTTTCGCCAATTATACACCTTCATAAACTGATATATATATATATATATATATATATATATATATATATATATATTATACACCTTCATAAACAGATTATATATATATATTATACACCTTCATAAACCGATATATATATATATATATATATTAATCTGGCCTTAAGGCACAAACGAATAAATTAACACACTTCGGAAGTCTCAATCATTCTGTCTAAGTGTTGAACGAATCATCGATCAAAAGGCACGAATAAATTAACATACTTTCGAAGCTTCAATCACTCTACTTACGTGAATTAAACGAACGGACAAGTGATTTTCATATGATGGCCATTTGAAACAAAATCTAAAGAATAGAATTATTGCCGATTTAAGATTTTGATGAAAAATATTAAGTGCCAAGATTATACACCAAGTACACATATACCCAATAAAAACTCTCTAGGATTCATTTAGATGAGTGGGATAGATGGATTGGGATGGATAATTATAAGTTTAAAGGGGATTAAGAAAATTAATACATGTTTGAATAAATTTTTATAGATGATGGGTAGAAAATTATGGTGGGTTTAATACATCATCTTACTCCTCAAATTTAAATTCACTAAATTGATGACTTTGAATGTGTTTAAAGTTTTATTACAATTTTTCCGCTTTATTAATTAATATTTTTTATTTTATTTTTTCTTCACATTTATAAGCATTTTAATTTTTTAAAATTTGAATATATATATATATATTAGCAATAAATGATGATATATTTTATTAATAACTCATATTTATTTTATTGTAAAATATTTTTTTATATTTTTGCTTTTTTAACTTTTTCTATCTTAATACTCATCCTACTTTATTCTCTTTTATATCTAAATTTTTTGTTTTTCATTTTTTCTCATTTTTCTCTCTCCTTTCTCATAATTTTTTTATCATATTTTATTCTTATTTCACGTAATTGTCTCTCACCTCGTATATTTCTCTTTCTTACTTTTATTTATTTCTCTCTCCTAAACTCTCCAATAATTTCTCTTTTTACTTTTCTCTTTCTCTCAACTTTTACTTTCATTTGATAAAAAAATAATTATCAATAAAGAAATTGCTAATTGAAAAAATTTTCCATTTGATCAAAGAGCTGCATACAATTGTTTAGAAAGTATTCTCAAATACAAAATAATTTATCCTACTTCGTTGTTGTTGTGTGTAAAAAAGTAATTAATGTGTAATTATATGTTTTTTTGTTGCATGACCAAATATTGGAAAATGTCTTCCTCCAACCTAAAAAAAATTTCCATATGCAATAATGAAACTTAAGTGCAATAAATGCAGCATTAGGTCATTACCCCCAAATCCACACCCCTATCACGTGGCAAAATGCAGACTCGAAGACGTTACGATATTATTCTTTGACTTTACGTTTGATCAAAAGGCTGATCAACATACTGAGCATATAATACAAAAGCAATAACCTTTAAAATAAAAGTTTAAGAAAATAATCTTGTCGAATAAAATACTCTATTACATTGTTCTGGAAATAAAAAATATACAACTAACAATAGTTCCATAATTTGATAAAAATTAAAAAGATAACTCTAGGACTAACTCTTAATATGTACAAGCTTTCAAATATAAAAAATATATGGGTCACCAATGCCACCACCTATTAGTTGTGCCTATTGCCTGTAGGATGAAAAGCAGGAGAGATAATTCTTCCACGAGCGATGAAGCTAGCTCAATGTATAACAACAATAATCAATAGGGAAAGACATATATGTAGATAAAATAAAAAGCAATGCAATATCAGTAACACATCATAATAAACAGTAATTGTATATTATCCTTTCCTCTATCTTGTAGTTTTTTCTGTTAGTAGCTTTAATACAAGAATAGTTAGAACGCAGTTGCACCATATGATGCATAGTAACTTCAGTAATTTAGTATGTTCATGACCATTAGTTCATTTCAGTGTCATAAGTGGCTAGAACATCATATACAATATATTTTTCATGTTGTACACTTTCCAATATATTAAGCCCAATCTTAACTTATGACTTTATTATTCGTTCTATTTATCTTGTCCTAAGTCCGTCAAATATTATAATCATTAGTAAATCTTTAACAAGCACAATGAAGATTCAGGTTATCCCGGCGTAGGCACCACTAGCTAGGCCATGAAAAGCACATTAGGATGAATAAATCTCTAAACATGAGGGTATAAAAATCTTAAACAGGAGGGAATGAATCCCTAAAACAGGAGCGACTAAGCCCCAAGACAGGAGGGAAAAAATTCCTAACGGTCGTCAGAGTCTTCCTCTTCATATTAAATTTAATCATAAAATATTTATAATTTTTAAGTCCTATTAATAGTTGAGAAATCCGCTCACTACTAGATTATCTTCAAGTACGCTAAATCAATGCAATAGTATCAGTCAATCACTCAATAAGATCAATTAAGTCATTCATTCAATATTTATTCAATAAGGAAAAGTAGTCTACATCGGCATCTGATCTCAACTCAATCAGATTATACTTCAATCTATTCTTTATCTTCAGTGGTGTCAAGGTTGTTCCTACTAGGAGTTCATGGGCGTAACTCAATTTTATATATAGCATCACTTTTCAATTTTGGGCAGATTTGACATATTATTAATATAAAATTCATAACTTAATATGCAGACATCCATTTAGAGAGATTTCAATTTTTTTTAAAGTAGACTTTTAGAGGATTTACACGTAAAATTTAATATTTTGTCTCTTTACTATTTATTCTCAAGAAATCATACAATTTAGTCCATCAATTTTATATTTAGGATTTTTACAATTGAATATTAAATTATTCATAACTCATCATACGCTTATCATTTTCAGGTCATTCGAAGTTATAATACAAGGTCAAACACGCATATAATTACTTCATAAATTTCATTCTCTAATTTGATCTTTGCAATTTATGATAAATTTAAAAGTCAGACACACTACTATTCGGAACAACTTGATAGTATGTTAGTATTTCAATCATATGTCTCTAGATATGCCTCGGTTTCATTAGATTTTTTATTTCACTAAAACTAGACTTCCATATATATCCATCCGTATATTATACATAATTTTTGAAGAAATAAAACATATTCGATATATTATTTTAATACATATTATAGAATATGGATATAATATAGCACATCAATTTGAAGGTTTAAACTTTGCAAAAAAAGTTTTATTCAATCATTCACATATGCAACGCCCTAAAGAGGCATTTACTACATTATCTCTCAATATTATCTAGTAATTTACATTGTCCAACAGGAAGATTATACCTATTAAATTACCAATAATGTGCATTACTATGTTTACTATATGTAAGTAATCCAAGTGATAATTCAAACAATCATGTTTACTTATATAAACTATTTCTAAATAATATATATCATGTCAACAAAATACTCTTTCTAAATTTTTTTAAGTTAAAGATTATGTATTATTGAATTGAAATTTACCAATTAAATTATAAACTCACAAATTAGTGTATTTAAGTAATCAGTACTCTTCAAAATAAAATATTATTATAATAATATTAATTAATAAAAATATTAGTTTAATTAATAATTACTACTATATTTTTATTCATAATGTAATAATAGTAATATAATATTATATAAAAATTATTTAAATAATATTTATTATGGCCATTAATTTTTTTATTATAATATATTATTATACTTGTATTGTTACTATTATGTGATTTATTTATTGCGTTATATTTTATTTAAGAAAAAATTAAAAGGGTGAATATAGAAACTAAATATAAATAAGATTACCATCGTGGATAGACACCCCCTCTTAGTTAATCTGGATTGTGAGTTCATAGGTAGTATGTATTACTAGGTAATACAAAATAATTTAGTGGGCCATAGTAATTTTAAGTTAAGATTATTAATAACTACAAAGATTATTGGGAGGAAAATGCTTTCTAATGTTGATCATCTAATTATATACCTTAATTTTCAAATGATCTAACTCCTTTTACGTTTGTAATCAATCTTCTTGTTCTTTTAATATTCACATTATTTTTTATCTTCTTTATATTCTCCTAACAGAATTTTGGTATGAATTTAAAAGAGAGAAAAGCAAGAGAGAGAGAGAGAACTATTTCTTACCTCTATACTTAGCATTATTTGGTTAGAGATAAAAGGAGGGTACAGAGGGGAAGGAAAACGAGGTTAATCGGTTAATCGGTTAATCTCGTTTGGCTATTTTTTTAACCGAGGTGAACGGAGGGGAATGTTCCCTCCATTTATCTTCATTTCCATCCAAATGTCCATTTTTTTTCAACTCCAAATTAGAATGTAAATGATGGAAAGAAATATTAGGATATATTCATTCAATAAAAATTATAATTTATTTTCTTTTTCTTTAGTTATATCATTCAATCAAGGTTACTTATTTCACCTTCATTTTTTTCTATTTTCTTTCTCTAGTTCACTTTTCCTTCATAAGTGTTGAACCAAACAAACTCTTAGAAAAGAAGAAAAAAAAGTAAAGAGAAGGGGAAAAGAGAGCCTCCACATGACAACTAGATTTTTAGGAAAAAGAATGGAAGAATATTTCTCTCTCCTTTAAAGATATATTTATAGGATTTTTTTAGGGTTTCTCTAAGTTTATCATAAATAAATTTCTATTTACTTAATTCTAACAGAGGGCTCACTAATTTAAAAATCATGAGTGTTACATTTTCATATGCTTGGCGCATGCATATTTTTTCGATTACAAAGAGATGCTCATAGCTTGATATAAAGAAAAAAAGATTGAAAATAAAGAGGTATATAAATTCTACTGATAAAATTTTAATTCAAGATCTTTTGATAACCTAAGTTGAGGGGTGAATAAGTGTATCACATCTTTGGCCCCGTGGATGCACATTTTAAAATTAAAATTAATGCAAAATATCATGGAAACAAGTCAAGACGTCCACGCCGAGATTGTTGTTAGAATTTTATATACAATGGGTATGGAGAATATAAATTCGTATGCATAAATAAGTAACGTTTTTTTAAGTAAAATTAAGTGTTAAATTTTGTTGAGTTTTTTTTTATATCACAACAAAATACCGAAATTAAATAACTTTTAGAAAGAGTTTTCTCACTATTACTATTTTTGCATAACTCTCTTTTATTAATTAAACATCTTGCAGTATAAGTTTTTCTGTTGTAGCTAGTTTACCTTATAAGCTTACATGTACTATATAACTTGATTTACTTGGTAATATGAAAAGAAAATTAATACATAAAGCCAAAATCGTACATAGCATAAATGACTTTTTGGAATTTTCCGAGTATTCTAAGTTAGTTAAAGTAGTGATTTCAAACCAATGAAGATAGATAAAGCATAAATTTGAAAATCTAAATGATCTTTATTCTTGGGAATATATATATATATATATATTATATATCACCACAAATACATTACTTTAAACAATTTTTTTTTTCACATGATTTATTTATTAGCCGATAACTGCGACATCATTTCTTAGGAACTTTCACATTTTGAAATGTTAGAGCTAATTGTTTATCATCCTCCAATGATAAAATCTCCAAAACTCAAACTCTATTACTAGATTCTTTATCTCTCGATCTAAGAATCAACCCACAAATCGGGTACATGAAACTTTAATTTGATGGAATTGTCCATGCATCATGCTCGTATAAGACCAACAACCAAACCTTATAGTTCACCGACACCATCTTGTTAGGTTGAAGTAACAAATTTAGTTCAACAAATCCAAAAATTCCAGCTTGTTCATTTTTTTACAGTAAAATGTCCATTCCCTTTCGGGTAAATGCATGTAGTTTATATGATCATCCAATTCAAAAGATACGGAAGCAAAATGTTGCAAGTTTTGTGGACACGTATAAGTTGTTGGATTACCATCATCATCACCACCACCACCACCACCATCAATATAGAAAGGTGCAGGTACATGCACAACACAATTGGCACCACCCAATGCATCTATCCATATGACGTATCATTTGGTGCTTTCGGCACAAAAGGTGTCCTCCCCTCAGCTTTCTTCGTCTAATTCTCACGTGTCCGACTCGAACATCTCTCTCTCTCTCTCTCTCTCTCTCTCTCTCTCTCTCTCATGATTATTGGGATTATCATATTATTAATACTTGAAAAATGAATCAATAGATTCTTAATAGATTGATTGGGATCAACCATCGAAATTTTGGGCTAATCTTACAATAGATTGTTTTAGTTAGGAAACAAATGAATATTTCTTTATCTGTATATGCAACTAGTACATAGAGCAAAAAATTGGGGAAGGGTTCATCGGAAAATAAAAAAAAACAAAAATATTAAACTCATATAGGCCATTGATTAGCGGACAAATAACAAACAACTAATTTTATTTTATCCCTTTCATTTAGTTTTATTTTCTCTTCTAGTTTCATCTATCATACCTTTCTTTTTTTTAAAAAAAATAAGTATGCTTGGTAATAAGTTGATATTAGGTGGAAAATAAGGTTTGGAAAAAATAATTGAAATCCAATTTGATTCGAGCCAATAATAATAATAATAATAATAATAATAATAATAATAATAATAATAATAATAATAATAATAATAATAATAATAATAATAATAATAATAATAATAATAATAATAATAATAATAATAATAATAATAATAATAATAATAATAATAATAATAATAATAATAATTTGTTTAAATGCATGAATAATACGATAGTAATTAAAACAAAAAAAATGGAAACACATTTACATTATTATAAATAGAGTAATTACTTTTTTATTAGTATTGAGTTATTTGGTTCAGATTTTGAGTTATTAAATTATAATCTTTATCCAAATTTGGTTCACATAATTGATCAGTATTATTCCAAGATTGATGAAAGTTAATAAGTATAAATTCGATTTCAGAAGTCGTCAGTTTGCTTAATCGAATAATATATTTTTTCTACTCTGACAATGAATTAGTGATTTAGATTATGGAGTCGTCAATTTAGTTACCATAATAATACTATATTTTTATTTTGATTGAATTAGTGAAGTGTTATTAGCCTTAAATAAAAACTATTATATAAATTTTGGACATGATATTCGATCATCATAATATGAGCCGCACTGGGTTTGATCAAAATTACAATTAACTATTGGATAAAAAAAGTTTGGTTTTTCTTTCTTCAGCGAATTGATTTGAATCTTTTAAGACGTGCATAGAAATGGTTAAAACATTATGACATGACAAAATGGATGAACTACGATTGAAAAAACTAGCAACATGAGAAATTTGTGGCTCTATAACCAATTTCATGCGAATAATTCTCGAGATTGATGGCTAGATTGTTTGGTACAAAGAAAGATTATAATGATAAGAATAAGGATGATATATTTTGGTAAATGAAATAAGAACGAAATATTTTTGTGATGTGATTGTTTTATTGCGATGTGATTCTATTGAGCCACAAAGAACAACATTAAGTAGTTGTTTGATTAAAATATTAAAATAATAATTTTATTATATATTTAATTAAATAGTAATTTATATAAATTATTAACTTTATTAACAGAAAAGAAATGATCATCATATAGTTCTATTTATTGAGTTAAATTACTTTAAATAATGATAAAAATATTCGTGCTACAATAAATATAATTATATAAATTAATATGTTTCTAATAACAACAATTATTCTTATTTTAAATAACAAATACCAAATAGTTATGAAATTATAGTAATTAAATAATACAAGACTGGTTAATAATTTTTGTATTCTACTTTAATAACATATTTATTCAATAATTAATGATAATATATTAATTAATTAATATTTAAAGTGTCAATATTAAAATATTGCTAATATTATATTCTATTATCATTTATATGTAATATTACATTTTTGTATAACATTTAATAAATACTTCAGTCGTGTATTTAGTAAGTTTAAATAATTTAGTAAAGCAAATTTAAAAAATAAAAAAAAAGCGAAGGAAAAGCTGAGCAGGAACACTTTGTTATTATATTTAAAATAAAAATAAGTGATTTCACATATCTCAAGTAAGAACATGCTGCTCTTGGGATTTCACTTTGTTATTATATTCCAACTATACAGTTTATCAGAATTTATCGTATTTATATGTTATATTCAAAATTTGCTTGACGGCTGGATCACTTATTTCATCTGTTATCATTTCCAACTAAACAAGAATTAACAAAATTAAATATAGTGATTTGGTATTGAAAATAAGAAAAATAAGGGAGTAGTTTCTATTCTTAACATTGTTATTTTTAGCGGTAAATTTTAGGTGTGCTCTGTTGGCAAATAATTAATGAAATGATATGATGTGATTGCCTAATTAAAAAATTAGATTATTTTTGTAAACCTTTCTCAGAGTGCGAAATTTCGGATCTATTCTTAAATTATAAATTAAACATAAGTAGATCCATTTTTTTATTTAAATAAAACTTTTTTTTAATTTATTAAATAATTATTTTACTTTTCATAATAAAAAAATAAAATTTTCTCACTCTTCTCTCCCTCCACCATCTCTCTCCTTGCGGCTAGCAAGAGAGTGCCTGCGCGTTCCTCTCTCTCCTCTACTTCCATTGTCACTTGCGCATCGAGCCGTGCTTAGGCGAGTTCACGTGCAGACGAGCTCGAGCGCAAACGAGTTTGCTCGCCAGCGCTCGAGGAAGGTGAACAGAGCTCGCTTGAGTAGACGAGCAAACTTGCCTCCCTCGAGCTCGCACAGGCTAGCAGCTCAAACTAACACGCAAGTGAGCTCGTTCGCCCGCGTGCAAGCTTGCTGGTGAAAGATGGAGTAATTTTCAGAATTGGTACTCCAACTTTACCTAAGATCTTAAGTTGACCCCTCAACTTTATTTTGTAACTAATTAGTCCTTCAACTATATAATCTTTTCACAATTGGTCACTTTTATATATTATAATTATTTTTTAGTGATGTGGCAGCCACATCATCTATTTTCATCAATTATTTATTGATGTCATAGTCAATGACACACAAATAAACTTAAAAAAAGAATAAAATAAAAATATCATTAAAATAATATATAAACACACAAAATTACTTGATAAAAGATATATTTTATATGTTCATGATCTTATAAAAAAAAATTACTATTTTTCGTGTTAAAATAATTAAAGTACATAACCACTATTAAAATCATATACATATGACAAAATTAGAATAATCACAAACTATATAATTAATCTCTTAAATAATTAGATGATTAATCTTCATATGTTATTTCCAACATGAATAACTATAACTTTAGAAATTGAAGCAACATTAGAGTAATTTTCAATTTTTGTAAACGTATAAGATCGTGAAAAAAAATAGTAAAAGTTCTTTTATATGATCGTGAACGCATAAGATCTATTTCTTATCAAGTAATTTCGTATATTTATATGTTATTGTATAATGATATTTCTGCTTTTATTTTTTGTTTTTCAAGTGCTCATTTGTATGTCGTTAATGTGGCTATCACATCAATAAACAATTGATGAAAAATAAATGATGTGGCTGCCACATCACCAAAATATAATTATAATATATAAAAGGGACTAATTGTAAAATGATTAGATAGTTGGGGGACTAATTAGTTACAAAAGAAAGTTGAAGAATCAACTTGAGATATTAGGTAAAGTTGGAGTACCAATTCTGAAAATTACTCGTGAAAGATGATAGAGAAAGAGAAGAGATAGACTAGGGAGAGGAGATAGAGAGAAACACACATGCGGTAGGGAGGGGGAGAGAGACTAGGGAGAAAGATGAGAGGACAGATATTTTTATTTTATTTAGAAGGTAAAATAATTATTTAATAAATTAAAATAATTTTAAAAAAATTAAAAAAATAGACTTGTTGGATGAAATTATGAATTGTCTAATCGAAAAAAAATTAGATTTACGCATGCTCGATTTTATAATTAGTGAGTAGATCTGAATTTTCGTGATAGTTTAATGGGGGAGGTTTATGAAATAGCTCAAAAAATTAATCAGGTCCATTAATTAGATTGCATAGTTGAAAGTCAACTTATTGTAAAGAAAATGGGAGATTAATTTCAAATCACAATTAACATTGAAGTATCAATTTTAAAAAAAAATGTATCAACCTTAAATATCGCTGTATGTATTACGACTTGAATTTTAATAAATATTAAATGCTGTAATCAGAATTATCGAGATGTAGATATAGATGATATGATATTATAGTTTTACACTCCTTAATTGATTTTGATCTTACTCTAATTTTATATTTAGAAATTTAGCAAAAAATTAATTTATTTCATCTTATGTTGTAATAATAATAATAATAATAATAATAATAATAATAATAATAATAATAATAATAATAATAATAATAATAATAATAATAATAATAATAATAATAATAATAATAATAATAATAATAATAATAATAATAATAATAATAATAATAATAAAACTTATATTCATGAAATTAATAATGAATGTAATGAAAATTCAATATGTTTTTCTTATTTCTGTTATGTATAATATTTTTGTTTCATTCATTGATTGAATTGTGAATATGAAAAATTTGCTAAAAAAATAATATTTATTATAAAAGTTGATTTTTTGTCGATTTTTGCTATTTTGACAAATTATCAACAGAAGGAAAAAAGTATTTTGCCTAGTAAAGTATATTAAGTTAAAGTAACTAAAAAAATATGAAAAATAAATATTATATTATATGTGAGTGATAATGGGTCGAGTTGGTTTGAGTTTGAAATAAAATTTGACCCGACCCAAAAATAATAATATTGGACCGAGTTAAGATAAAAAAAATTTAGAACCCGACCCACCTAACTCTAAAATTTTGATTTGGGTAGAATCAAGTAAGCCGTCCTGGCAAGCTCCTCCAGTTCGATTATTATTCTTGACTTGACTTATTATTAAGAAAACTACTAACTATAAAAATGAAAGACGATCTAGAATCTACCCAAGAAGATAGAATTATATTGAATCATTTATTTTTTAACTTCGATTTTTTTATATGCCTAATATTATTTATGAATAAAAATATAATTTAAAATAAAAAATATTAATAAAAAATAAAAGAAATTAATGATAAAAAATTTGAAAATAGTAAAATATTAGTAATTTAGTATTATTAAATAAATTTTATATATTAATATTATATTTTTTATCATTTGATTCGAGTTTTGATTATCGGATAATTAAATATTCAATTCGTTAAATTAATTAGTTCGGATTGGATTTAATCTGATTTAAAGTAGTGATCTAATCCAAATTGATCCAAAATAATTGGGTCGAGTCGGGTTGATCGGATCAGATCAAATACTTGCTCACCTTTGGTACTAGTGGGGTCATAAAAAAAATTGTATTAAAAAAAAGGACCATTAATTATTTAATCTAACGGTGCATATTTGAAAAGCTGCACATTCACATTCATTCAATCAAATAATGTATGTAGTGCTCACTTTTCTTCAGCCTAAACTTCATTTTGAAGAAAAAAGAAAACCCTAAAGCATTCTAATATGTTTTCATCAATTCATGCTGAAAGGGATTAAGAGAGATGTGATGGGTGCACACTTGTGAATTCATCACAGTTGCATCGGTATTCAATAATGAACTTTAATCTAAAATAAAATTGATCCTTCTTTATTATATATATATATTAATCAACGTGGAGGATCCTTCTTAATTCCTCTGGAAAGAGTTAATATACAAAATACCAATCTTCCTCAATTCAATTATGAAATAATAAGGAGAGAGAGAGAGAGAGAGAGAGAGAGAGAGAGATCTTAATTAATGTGTATATCATAATGTACGAGGGAATAGGATATTTATTCGACTAATGAGCCATAAATGCTAATATATTAAAAATGATTCTCCAATATCTTTTGAGGGTGTACTCAATATTCTTATTAATAAAAAATTAGTAAAACGCATTTTATTGTTTTGATTCCTTTAATTACGTGAACCATGATAGACATTAATTTTCTTTTTGTTTTCAATAAAAGGGGTTTGCCTTTATGTGAGTTGACAGTTCATACTTCTATTGCTTCTTCCATAAGCAATACAATTGTTGTTTTTTCACATAAAATGTACTTATCCAAAAAATAATAAATGACCAGACTAATTTTCAGGTTAATTAGAGTTTTTACAGCTCTTAGAATTCTGAAATAGCATTGATTATATTTATTAATAGCAAAATTCATGATACAATATTTACTTATGAGTGTTTAATAATTACAATTAGCGCAATGTTTAAATGTATTTGGTCGAACGGAATGATTTTATAATTCTATAATAATTAAATATCATGATCAAAATAAGTTATACATATCCTACTACTTCTTCACGTGCATTGGAAATGTTTAAAAATATTTTCCCCTTGAAATTAAGTTATGGGGAAAAATAGTTGAGATTAAGGATTTCTTTTAATATATATATATATATATATATATATATATATTAAAAAAAGACCATGTAAATTGCTCATACGCGTATTGACGGTTGGAAAATGAATCTAAATTATTTATTTGTCTCCTTTATTTTCTCCGGTTTCCTACAATTTGCCACATAAACAATTGAGATATAAAAGATGAAATTTATTTAATCCATAATATAATTAATTGTTGTTGCATATGCTTTTCCTAACATCTTTAATTTTCTAGTTCTTTTTAACTAGTGATATGTTCCACATGTTCCTAAATATTATATACTATTTTTATTTAATAAATTTGGTACAAAAACATTAAAGCTCTCAGACCTGACACTTTTTATTGTCGGGTCCCCAAAGAATCTTTGTTTTTTTTAATATTTTGACTGCTACTAGTCAAAATACTCATTTTTTTTTCGGTGCTGAAAAGAAAATATTCTTTTAGAAACGAATAAATTCGTAAATATGAAATAACAAAATAAAAATATTCATATTTTTTTATATTTGTTTATTTCGTTTAAAATAAATTAGTCATATTTTATATTTTCCCCGCATCTACCTCCACCATCATCCATCCATCTCTATATATTTGGCAAGATATCCACAGCAGCCAAAGATTTCTCATTTAAGAAGAGTAGAAGGCGACCATGGCATCCGACGCAGCGGCAGCAAGGAAGCACCGGCAAACCCCTTCGACCCTCTTCCTCCTCCTCGTTCTCGTCTCCGTGCTCCCCCTCATCTAGTTTTAGTTCTGCTTTCGCCGTCCTCTGTCTCGTCTCCTTCTGTTCTCGTCGTCGAACACTTGATAGGCGTCTCCGTAGAGCATTCTGGTTTCGGTTAGTGGGGTTTCTCTTGATTTGTTTGGTTTTCGTCGCGCTAAAGGTTGGAAATTTTTTTCTTATTTTTGTTTCCTTTTCTCTGGGTGGCGCCTCGGTAGAGCAGGACGCTACCGATCGGTGGTTTTTTTTTTTTTGCTTGGTTTTCTTCGTAGTGTTTTTGGTCTCAAAGATTAAATCTTTCTGGAGTGGCGTCTGGATGCATCTGCACTTGATGCTCTTCGTGTTCGATTTGTGTACATATACTTAAAAATACTTGGGAACGCGTCGTTTCGGCATCGCCACTTGCCTTCGGGGGGACGTTTTTGAGATCTCTTGGGAGGTTTTATGCGCGTTTTTGGATTTCCCTTTTATTGCGGATTTCCTGTAGATTTCTCTTCATGCATTTTTGTTTCGAAGGAAATCTGAAGAAAGTATTTTTTTTCTTTTCTTCTTTTAACTTCTAGGCGAAAAGTTGATAACTTCAGGCTTGCGATGTTATAGTTTTGTCGTAGCATTTTAGACAAGGTTGATGATTTTAGGCCTAGGAAGTTGTAGGTTTCTTGACGACATCGGTACATGGGATTTTTAAATTGCCGGGTCGTCGACCTGATACAAAAGGTGGCATTTTGGATGAGGGGTTCGCCGGACCTTTGCTCAACGCCGGCAAAGTCGGACGGCGTTGGGCCTGCGATGTGTGGCGACTGCCAGGAGTCTGTAGAGTCGTCGACGTCCTGTTATGCACAACAGTGCAGAAGTTGCGGTCGGATGGTATGCAGGAAGTGTCTGCAAGCCTGCACTGTGTGGCCGGAGTCAGACCAAGTCGAGAGGCTAGCCCCTGTGTTCTGTAAGCTATGCTTTCAAGCCATTATGGGCGAGCCACAAACAACGGCACAGCAGCCACACAGTGGTGAGAAACTTCGACCTTCAGTCTTACCCGAGTCGTCTTCGTCAGGGTGTAATGGTGACAGACTCTATTCTTTCATGGAGAACCAAAGGTTTACTTCTAGAAGTTCTCCAGGATGCTCAACTTATGATGAGTAAGTTATTGCCTATTGCATTCATTTTTCATCTTTTACTTTGAGTTAAGCTATATTCTTTATTGTTTGTGAGTTTAGGAACTTTGACGAGGATGAGGTTGATGAGTGCGAAAAGCAATATCTGACCCCAAGGAGTGAGTTTTCCCAGTATTCATCTGACGTAGACTCTTTGAGCATTGGTACAGGGGATGAACTATACAGCTTCAGGTCATTCAGTTCAAGTCCCCTGGATAGCCCTCATATGACTGTTGACCAAGAGTCTACCTTTGTTGCAAAGGTTGAAAAGCTTGCTGATCAAGGTTCTCCTACTCCTTTGCCAAACTCTATACCACATGAAGAGGAATTTTTGGAGAATTCCAGTGAGTGCACACATGACAGTGTCAGTTACCATGGCGAAGAAAGTCAAAAGGCTAAAAAACTCGTGGATTTTCAGAGCAATGAACGCCTTTGGTACCCTCCTCCACCCGAAGGCTTGGGAGATGATGAAGAGAAGAGATTTTTTGTATTCAATGATGATGACGATGAAGTTGGTGATTTGAGTGTGCAACTAAAACCTTGTACCATCAGTGTTGATTTTTTGCTAACAAACGAGAAACCAAATGAAGGTCAGAAACAGGCCTTGCAGAGTGCAGTTCATGGACATTTTAGGGCTCTTGTGTCACAGTTATTGCTTGGAGAAGGTATTATTTCTGGGAACGAGAATGGAGTTGACTGGCTAGAGACTGTTTCCTCGTTGGCTTGGCGGGCTGCTGGATATGTTAAACCAGATGCTAGAAATGGTGGCACCATGGATCCGGCTAATTATGTGAAGATCAAATGTATACCATCATGTGGAAGACCAAGTGATAGGTATCTTTTCTTTTATTTTTTGTCCAATTGCAAAGGCCACCTTAACAGACATTTTTATGGAATCTAATGTATGCTGATCCATTAACAGCACCCTAGTCAAGGGAGTGGTTTGCACTAAGAACGTGAAACACAAAAGAATGATATCACAGCATAAAAATCCTAAATTGTTGCTTCTAGGAGGAGCATTAGAATATCAAAAAGCTCCTAATGAATTGGCATCCATGAATACTCTGATTGCAAAGGTACATCTCGAAGTTCTCAACCTCATATACTTTTTTTAATCATTTTTCACCTGGTTTTTTTGCGTGCACAGGAAAACTTTCATATGAAATTTGTTCTTGATAAAATAGAGGCACTTCGACCGAATGTGCTTCTGGTGGAAAAAAGTGTTTCTTCATATGCTCAAGAACATCTTTTGGCAAAGAAAGAGATATCTTTAGTCCTTAATGTCAAGAGATTGCTTATGGAAAGGATTGCACTTTGCACTGGTGCTGAGATTGCTCCAACAATTGACAATATTTCTTCAGTGAGGCTAGGCCACTGCAAGGTGTTTCGAATAGAAAAGGTTAATGAGGAATCTCCACCTTCAAATTGTTCTAAGAAATCCATGAAAACGTTAATGTTTTTTGACGGTTGTTCAAGGCCTCTGGGATGCACGGTAAGAATTCTTTTTCGATAATATCTTTTAGCATTTCAAATGTTCATGGGATTATAACTGATATGTTTTATATCACCCTTCATCTATTTCATATTTTGGAGCGCTCTCATAGTAAGTATATGTTGAGAGTGTCATTGTCTTGTGAAGAGTTTGCTTGTAACGCTTGACCTTTCCTTTCTAGTTGCCATAACTGTTGTATGCTTGGTGTGTTTGTCCTATAATTTATTGTAGAACTTTCTTTAGCATTGCACGTGAGGTGGAACTGTTGTATGAATAAAAGATCTTGATCTTCATATGCCATAGTTGTTTCTGAAGAAGTAGGCATTGTAAAACTAGTATCTGATTGTAAATCAAACCTCTGTGTAGATGTTAAGTGCAATGGTCTCTGTATAAGCAATTCTTTTTCTTTCTTGGTATCGTCTATGTTTTCACCATCTGTGCTTTTCATACAGAAGACTATAGCTAGCAAAGTGTCATATGCTTCTTTCCCATGAAATTTGAAAGAGGCCTAAGGGTGAAAAAAAACAATAATAAAATGTGATTGTTTGTCTAGATCTTATTCTTTTCTTATTCTGTTCTTGGCATGCTTTTGATTCTTGTTAAATTCAGGTGCTTCTAAGGGGTGCATGTTATGAAGAGTTAAAGAAGATCAAACGTGTTGTTCAGTATGCAAGTTTTGCAGCGTACCACCTGTCACTGGAGACCTCATTCCTTGCAGATGAGGGTGCAACACTTCCAAAATTTCCTCTGGGACCACCAATGACCTTATCTAGAGGGCTTAACGACGGTAGCAGCTGTATTCCAGTAGCTACTAGTTTTTGTTCCAGCGACCACAAAAATATTGTAAATTGTAATGAAGGATACAAGCAATGCGACAATATCACTACTGAGTGTACTTCTTTATCCTCAGATATTATGCATAAACAAGGACATAAATCTTCTCCGAACAAGTACAACCATGATAGTTTTGTTTATTCGTCAGTGTATAATCAGGACAACAGCAACATCAATTTGACATCTCCTCAAAGTTCTAATCTTCAGTCCTATTCAGTTGGTTCCAAGGGTAAAACATACACTTCAACTTTACCTTCTGAAATTACAAATAGCCAATATGAATTACAGGAATCAGTTGTAGAAAATAACAAATTAGCAAGTGATCAGATTCTTGATTTGGATGATTGGCAAAAGAAATCAGGCGCTGATAATAGATCTGAAGTTACGAGGGAATACTTGTCTGCTGCTGACAATCCTCAGAGTATCCTGGTTTCTTTGTCATCCACATGCATTCCAAAAGGCACAGTTTGTGGACGCTCCCAACTTCTCCGTATCAAATTCTATGGTAGTTTTGATAAGCCATTGGGGAGATATCTTCGCGACGATTTGTTTAATCAGGTACTTAATGGCATATTGCAAATCACATTATATTAAGCTTTTGAATTGTTTTAGTAAACTAAACCTTGTTCTCTCATCAGACATTTTGTTGCGGGTTATGCAAAGAGCCTACAGAGGCTCATGTTCGTTGCTACATGCACCAGCAAGGAAGCCTTAGTATTAGTGTAAATAAACTTTCCTCAGGGAACTTACCAGGAGAACATGATGGAAAGATATGGATGTGGCACAGATGTCTTAAATGTGAAATGGAAGATGGAGTTCCACCTGCGGTAGGCAGAGTAATAATGTCGGATGCTGCCTGGGGCCTCTCCTTCGGCAAATTTTTGGAGCTTAGTTTTTCAAATAATGCAACTGCAAACCGTGTAGCACGTTGTGGTCATTCACTTCAGAGAGATTGCCTCCAATTTTATGGGTATATACCTTGTTTTTGGGGTTTAATGGATATATACTCTTATTATGTGAAAGAATAAAATTAGATTTATGCTTCTATTTTCTTGTGACACCCAGTGTAACTTCTACTGTATTTGTGTTCTGTTGACAGGTTTGGGGATATGGTTGCATTCTTCCGATACTCTTCTATAGATGTTTTATCTGTTTACTTGCCACCTGCAACTTTGAATTTCACTAGTCAGCTACCAAAAGAGTGGGTGGGACAAGAGGTGTCTATGGTGTGTGCTACTCATCTTTCTAATCTCATATTTTACTGTAGTGTATGAAGTTTCAGTTTTAACATATTTCTCACCGAACTTATTTAGATTTACAACAAGATTGATTTCCTGCATGCCGAAGTCTCGAATGTGCTTCACACTATTCAGGTGGTAATTCTAACCACTCACGACAATTCCTTGGAAGTATGTATCCAGAAGCATATCATGGAGTTGAAGGATTTGCTTGAAATTGAGAGAAACAATTATGATGTAAGTGCAATTAAAATTCCTTTGCTCCTTACTGTTGCAATTTTTTAATGATCGCATATTTATTTTTTCCTGCGATAACAGTTTTGGCTGCAGAAATTTACCTATGGGATTGTACAAACAACTGATGTTCTAGAATTCAATAACTTGAGACGGGCACTTCTATGTGATTCTTACATGTGGTCTGATCGACTCAGACTGTTGGAATTATTGTGCAGAAGAAAATCATCCTCTTGCAAAGTTGACTTGAAACTTTCTGATAGTTCATCAAACAACATTATGAGAGAACAGAGAGGAGATTTGATCTATAGGGCCAGAATTGCCCCTGAAGAAACTAATACAAAATCATTGGACTTCTTAGGTGCTCCTCAACACTGGGGCTTCCCAAACAATCATGAACACAGCTTGTGTGATCGGGGGAGTAACATAAATAACATGCTTGATATAGATTACCAACATGATCTCATGTTTGCCTCCTGGCAATGTGATGATTGGAATAAAAATGAAGTGGGTGCCAAGTCTAGAAGTTTGCATCCGGAGAACACGTTTTCCATATCTGATCTTTCTGATAAAATAGATTCAGCATGGACGGGTTCCAGTCATTTTATTCTAGATCAACCTAAAGTCGGCCCAGAAAAACCCGATAGAAAGCTATGCTCCCCAGTTAGAGTTGATTCATTTGATTCTTCTTTAAGACAGCGAAATAGATTACACACTGGATTTTCTCTTTCTGCATCACATTTCTCTTCTTTCAAATCAGATTCTTCTGGATATTTTGCAAGCATGATGATGGATTCTCATGTTTCCCCAAGGGGTGCTCAGAAATTCGATTTGCTACTCAATCACATACCTGCACATCTCTCATCAGCATTCCTTAAGATTAGTAATGGGGTGAGGCTGCTTCGACCTTCAATGGTGCTTCCTGATGTGGTTATTGCAATTTATGATGATGAACCTACCAGTATAATATCTTATGCCTTGGCTTCCCAAGAGTATAGTGACTACATATCATCCAAGCTGGATCGACTTGAGGAAAACTGCAAGAATTTTGCTAATCAAGCTAGCTACTCAATAGTTTCAAGTTCAAGTGATTGCCCCCACTATGGTGCTGGATCTGATGAATCTTTGCACCCTCGTGTGTTCTCATCAGATCCCAAGGGAACACATTTCAAAATGTCATTTGATGATGATTCTTCTTATTCATCAGATAAAGCAAAGTTTTACATCACATGTTACTTCGCAGAACAATTTGACACTCTTAGGAAGAAATGCTATCCAGATGATATGGGTTACATATGCTCTTTGAGCCGTTGCAAGAGATGGGATGCTCAAGGCGGTAAAAGCAATGCGTACTTTGCCAAGTCATTAGATGAAAGATTTGTGATAAAACAGCTAACAAAAACTGAATTGGAGTCCTTCGAGGATTTTGCTCCTCGGTATTTTAAATACTTGACAGAGTCTATATCTTCTGGCAACCCCACATGTCTTGCCAAAGTCCTCGGCATTTATCAGGTTGATAAGTTAATCATTGCTGTCATAATCAATACTATAATTTATTGAAGAAAATGCAAGTGACTTTTTTCTCCTTTTAGGTAACTGTTAAATACTTGAAAGGTGGGAGGGAACTGAAAATGAATCTGATGGTAATGGAGAACCTGTTTTATAAAAGAAGTATTTCAAGAATCTATGATCTGAAAGGATCACTGCGTTCCCGTTATATCCCTGATACTTCTGGGGATAACAAAGTACTTCTAGATATGAACCTACTAGAGACTCTTGGAACAAGACCAATATTTCTTGGATGTAGAGCCAAGAGAAGACTGGAACGTGCTGTCTGGAATGACACCTCTTTTCTTGCAGTAAGTTACGAATTCCTTATTATTCCACTTTTATTCAAACTTCCATATTATGTGTAATTGACAAGTTTGAGATAGTTAAGAAAAATTATGTGCTATTACATGTATGCTCATCTGCTTGTTTTTTTATTGCTTCTTTCGAGACATGTTCTCATGTCTACTTTTTCTCCATTAACCATGTTTCTTTGGAGGAAAATCAAATCACCCCAACTCTTGAATTTATTTCTTCTCTTGTGGATATCATTTCATTTTTCTGATTAACTGTAATAAATCAGACACTTGGAACACATTTCCAGAATACTATTTCTAAAGCATTGTTCTGAATCTTCTGATGGACCAAAATTATCCTTTTGACTGATCCTAATATAATTGCACTTTTTTCTTCATATTCAATTATACACTGATCATTACCTCTTGTTGAAGCTGATGAAGTGGGACCTCAGCCTCAATAAGGAGCTTAACAAAAATTGCATTCTTTGTGAATTTCTACGCAAATGATAGATTCTTGAATGAGTAATTTAATATTCGAAGGTTAAGTTCCTCTACTAAGTGGTTTTAAGGTTTATCAAATATTAAATTATCATGCATTTCGTTTTTTATTTAATGCTCACCTTTTCTCCACTTTATTCAGAATTACATGTTTTTGTTAGGATTTTATTTCTGACGAATCATGTTTCATTTTTGTTCAAATATGTTAATGTTCTCAATCTCAAACTTAAGAATATTGAAAGTTTATGTCTACATTACATCGGTGGCATTTAGTTTCAGTATATTGTTTCAACTTCTGATGAGTGCATGATGGTGCTCATTGAGATGAAATAGAAGCTAAACAGACAAAATAACTGTCATGTTACAATCTATTTCTAAAACAATAAGCTTGTTTCCCTTACCTCCCTCCGAAGACCATATTCTCATTCTGCTCCCCCGTGGAGAGGTATATTGGAATGAAGTCCTGTTTTCCTCGTTTTCTTTTCTGAGAATTGCATTCCTTGTTTTATTAATGCTGTCCTTGTGATATATTGTTGAAATAAAAGTTTAAAAGGGTTTTTTACATTGAGATTCATGTTAATCCTGTACTGTTTTCAGTCTATTGATGTGATGGACTATTCATTGGTGGTTGGCATTGACGAAGAGCAAAAGGAACTTGTTGTTGGAATCATAGACTTCATACGACAATACACATGGGACAAGCACCTGGAGACATGGGTAAAGACCTCCGGCATCCTTGGTGGCGCAAAAAATGCATCTCCCACTGTAATATCTCCAATGCAGTACAAGAAAAGATTTCGGAAAGCCATGTCTAGCTACTTTCTTACTGTCCCTGATCAGTGGTCTACTTGAGTAGTCCCTTCAATTCTTACAGATGGATTTTATGTTTTCTTTATACTAATTAGAGATCTCATCATTCCAACTGTATGTATCATGCTTTAGGACTAACACATGGGATCAAACTCTGGACCATTTTTATGTCCATTGATCACTGTACCGTAGATACAAGTTTCCTAGTGCAGCTCTTTAGCATTTGGAAGATAAAACAATTTTCCTTTTTTTTTTCCCAAACAAAGAATATGTAAATCCTGTTGTGGCCCCATGGTATTTTTTTTTTGGTGATACCTGTAAGGGTCCTGATTAACGTGTTTCTGAAATTTTGAAGAAATGAATTACTTCTGTAAACATTTTGGTATGTTAATAACATGACTAATGACATTACTGCAGCTTAATTTAGATCATTATAAATGGGTAAGACGAAGAGCACAAAACTCTTTCCTGTGCTCATTGTGATCTGTTGAATTCCAAAGATCTAAATGGATGGTGATGCATATGATTAAACATAATTAGAATCCGATGGCTTCACTGCTAAGTAGGGGCATTTTTTGTGAGAAAAAAAGCAACATCTTGATTTTAAACACAACTCTATCGAATAAAGAAAATAACATTACATCATATATATAAACTGTGGAGTGATAAAGGAATTAAAATTTTATATGTGATCAAACAACTAACCTTACTGTTTTATGTAAACAAAATATTATATCATGTATAAAAAGATGGCATAACTTGTTTGGGGTCCTAATTTGACATGCCATTAGAAAACTAACCTAAAATTTTATCGATTTTTAAATTTCGTTGTTTTTGGACAGTATTTCTGGTGCACATTATTTTTTTCCATAATTTTCCTTTTAGACACGTGAAACTACTATGTTAGAGTTTGATTAGAATTCATGCAAGAGTTTAAGATTTAGAGTGAATTTATAGTCTATTTGTTTAAAATTTTATTTTTTTATTTAGTTAGAATTATGTCTATATCTGGGTTTGAGATTTTTCAGTTGACGTAAAAGTTCAAAATTCAAGAGGTTATAATCCCGTTTGTAATCTCTTATGTTATTCTCGAGGAGACATCCCATCTAGGACGGTTTTTGCCGTCCATTTGGATTGGGGATCCTTGGTGATCCTCTCTATGGGGATTTAAAAGATGTTCTGTCTGTACTTCTTCAACTCTTAGCCTAATTAAGATTGGATCTTGTTAAATCTCGTATATATTATTCTGTACTTCTCTCTCTCATGATATTATCAGAGCGAGGTTCATCAATGATCCTCCATCAGACAAGAGATGGTGTCACACGACATAAAGATCGAGAAATTCATCGGGAAGAATAGTTTCAATCTTTGGTAAATCAAGATGCAAACACTTCTGAAACAACAAGGGATATGAGTGTTGATCGCAAAAATGACGAAAGAAAAATCGAAGCCAAAAGAAGATTCGAATGGCAAATCAATAGAAACAGAACAAGTACTTTCATGGATTTGACATTGTTAAACGAGAAGTCTCACTCCATGACATTATTGTGTCTAGTTGACGAGGTGATTATTGAAGTCGCCGATGAAGATACGACGACTGATCTGTGGTTGAAACTTGAGAGTCTCTACACGACGAAGTCTTTGACCAATAAGTTGTTATTGAAACAACTTTTGTTCGCCCTCCGCATGCAAGAAGATACTTTTTGAAAGATCATCTTGTCCAATTGAATTCTGATATGTTGATGCAGTCAATAAATATAGATGTGAAAATCGAGGATGAAGATACAACCCCACTTTTGTCAGTATCTCTTCTTATTTCGTATGAAAATTTTGTTCAAAAGACTATATATATAACTCTAGAAGAAGTAAGATAGAGTCTTCATACTCGTGAACTTCGACATAAGTCATATAGTAAAAACTGTGAAAATATCGAGGATTGGTGACCATTGCTGAAAAGTGACATGCCCCCGAATTCTACGGAGGGAAATCCGAAATTCAAGAAGAGAATAAATTTGAAGGACATATGCGATTATAGTAGGAACTAGGTCATCGAAAGAAAGATTGCCCTAAGAAGAAGAAGGCTATGATCACTACGGTTGTACATCAAGGCAAAAAAATCAGAAGATGATAATTTGACTCTTGTTATGATCGGTCAGAGATGTCTTGATGAGAGTTGGATTATTGTTCAGGATGTTCTTATCATATGAATCTGTGCAAATAGTGATTCTCAACTTATCAAAAAATTGATGGCAAAAATGTCATCGTGGGCAACGATGCAATATGCAAAATAGTTGGGATCGACTCAATTCAAATCAAATATCATGACAATTTTGGTGAGGACATTGACATATGTTCATTTATAGATACATTTGTAGGATCTAGATGGCACCAAGAGGGGGGGGGGTGAATTGATGTGTTAAAACTTTTATTCTCTTTGACTTAATCTAGATGTGTTATGACAGCGGAAGCATACATATACGAATGTAAACACAAACAGAGAAGAGAGTAGAGAGAAAACAAACACAACACAAACACGCAATTTGTTATCGAGGTTCGGCCGAACTCCTGGCCTAAGTCCCCACTCTGATCTTCGGAGATCACTATTTCCTTCTTTAAAGGGCGAAAGCTCCCTTACACTTTTTCCTTTCTTTGCATTGAGGACAAGGAGACAACCTCTTACATGTAATCGCTCAAGATCGCTTGGACCCTTCTCACAAGGGTAACTATGGCTCTCGCTTTAAGCACTCTCAGTGTTTACAAATTTGGCCAAAGTTAGTTCCCAAGACTCTTGGGATTACATTTATACTATGCACTAAAGACCTAATTCTCTCTCACAGAAAACTATCCGTTAATGCAAGTACAGTACCTTCACCTACTCCTCCGGTCACCCGCTGCTCCAGCTTGGTCGACCGCTCCTTCGGTGAAGTCCCCCACTTGAACTGCCTCCTGGTGTTTCGGTCGTCCACCGCTCACCTTCGGGCGTCTGCAGCTTCAAGTGCCGAAGCCTTTCCTTCAGTCAAGCTCCTTCGGTCGTTTGCCACCTCCTGTGG
>LTAE01002285.1:0-16927 GCA_001647135.1 Pontederia paniculata | reverse complement strand
TAGTTAATATTTTAACAATTTAACTAATATTATAAGTGTAATAATATCCTAAAACTATAATAGATTATATAATTATAATATAATGATAGTATACTAATATAATATTATTAACATATAAGTATAAGTCTATATAGCATATATCATTATTACATACATACATACATATATATATATATATATATATATATATATATATTATAAAATTCGGAGGTTTGGTCCAGTCATTCTTAATTTTTAATTTTTTTCCAATATGTTGTATAGTTAATATTTTAACAATTTAACATGTATTATTAGTGTAACAATATTATACAACTATAAATATTATATGATTATAATATAATGTAATCTATTAATATAATACTATTAACATATAAGTGTAAGTGTATATAGTATATATACTACGATATATATTATATAGTGTATAAATTTTGAAGGTGAGATTTTAAAATAAAAAAATTAAAAAAACATAAAAAAAATGTGCCACCACGGGCCTTGCCGGACCTAGCTCGGGCTGAGAGCTCGTGCCATGTCGTGCCCATTTTTGCATTTGGCTAGCCCGGCACGGGACAACATGACGACTGTGCCCGTGCCGGGCCCGTACTGAGCTGGGCCGACTGGCTCGACATGAGCTCCATTTCTATGTTCATCATGTTCCGCAATTGAAGAAGAATATGATATCTTTGGGAGTCTTAGACTCTAAAGGATGTTAAATTAATGATGTTGGAGATATCCTTATTGTCAACAAAGGTGATGTTGTAGTCATGAAGGGAGTCAAGCAAAAATCCTTATATATACTACAAGGGATAACGATCTCTGATATTGTTATTGTAGTTTATTCATCAACTCATAATCTGAAACATTCAATTTGTGGCACATGTGGCCATATGAGAAAAAAAAGGGATGGATATCTTCAGCGAGCGCGATTTTCTAGGTGGTTAGAAGATAATTGAAATTGGCTTTTGCAAACATTGAGTCTTCGACAAATAGCGAGACTTCAGTTCGATAAAGCAATGCACAAAATAAAGGTTACACCCGACTATATCCATGCTGATTGTTGGGGTCCCTCTCATGTTTCATCTTTAGGAGGTTCTAGGTACTTCTTGTCTCTGATTGATGATTACCAATGACATGAATATTCATGATGAAGCACAAAAACGAGTCATTTGAAGACTTCAAATAATGAAAGGCTATCGTAAAAAATCAAATGTCGAAGAAAGTGAAGCGTCTTGTACTGACAATGGCTTAGAGTTTTATTCTTTTGAGTTTGATAAATTCTGTAAAGTTGAAGGCATTGCCAAACATCGCACCATTAGATACACGTTGCATCAAAATGGAGTTGCAAAACACATGAACTAAATACTTATGAAGATAGCACGATGTATGCTCTCGAATTTTGGTTTGAACAAAATATTTTGGACTGAAGTTGTCAATACAATCTATTACTTGGTGAATCGAAGTCCTGCTACTACAACTGATCTCGAAACTCCTATTGAGATATTGTTTGGAAATTCTACAGATTAAAATATTCTAAAATTTTTTGGTTGTCATGGTTATTATCATGTCTACGAATGAAAGCTTGATCCACTGGCCAAGGAAGAAGTATTTGTGGGATATGATGCAGAAGTAAAAGGCTATAAAATTTGATCCCCGTTAGAGCATAAGGTCATTCACATTAGAAATACATCTTTTGATAAAGTTTCAATGCTTTAGTCAAAAGTGGAGGTTGTTGTTGATTCAACAAATGAGTCTCAAACAAACAAGTGTTTGAGATAACTCCAATGAAGGATGATCTTGAATATCACCTCAAGTTCAACAATCAAAACAGGTAAAACTTGAAGAATAATATGAAGATCAACTAGAAGAGGTGATGTCAATTGTTGTTAGACGTCCTCACAAATAGGTAGGTCCTCCTAAGTGATATGACTATGAGGACATGGTTACATATGCATATCATGTGGTTGAAGATGTGGAGTCCCCAGATCGTCTAGCTATAGGTATTTCATCACATGTTAAGAATATGAGAAGTGGATTGGAGCGATGAATGAGGAGATGGAGTCTCTTTATAAGAATTACACTTAGGAGCTAGTCAAATTACCAAAAGGCAAAAAGATCTCGATTGCAAGTGGATCTTCAAGAAGAAGTTTGGAATTCTTGAAATTGAAGACATCAAATATAAGGCACATCTAATTGCTAAAGGTTACAATCAAAAGGAGAGAGTGGACTATAATAAGATCGTCAATCATCAAACACACTTCCATTCGAGTGTTACTTGCGCTTGTAGTATATCATAATATGGAACTTGAACAATTAGATGCGAAGATCACATTCTTATATAGAGAACTTGAAAAAGACATCCTTATGAACCAGCCATAGGGGTTTTTTCCATTCAGGATAAGGAAGACCAAGTTTTGCAAATTGAAGAAGTCCTTGTGTGGATTGAAATAGTCTTCGACATAATGATACAAAAGGTTTGATAGCTTTATGATCAATAAAGGATTTAATAAGAGTCCCAATGACTATTTTGTGTATCACAAGAAGATGAAAGGTACTTTTACCATATATTTGCTCTTGTACGTTGAAGATATGTTGATTCATGTTAGGAAAATGTCAAACATTCAGAATTTGAAGCAGTGCAGAGTTTGATATGAAAGATCTTGGTGCAACATAGAAAATTCTAGAGATGAAGGATCTACATGGACCGTGTAAATGACAAAATCTTTTATGTAAGAAAAAGTTATATTCAGAGGATTTTATTCAAATTTTGGATGTTAACAAAATAATCCTTGAGCACCCCATCAATTTCAAATGTGCACCTTTCAATAATTATTGCACATCAATTTGATGTAGGAAATGAGTTTATGTCTTGGGCCACTTATACTAATGCAGTCAAAAGTTTGATGCATGCTATGATGTGTACTAGGCATGATATAGTGCATGATGTTAGTATTGTTAGTAAATTAATGAGCAATCGTGTAAAGGAGCATTGACAAGTAGTAAAATGCATCTTTCGATATCTGCGAAAAACATATGGTATTTAATTCACTATGGAAGTGATACAAAATGTTTGATTGCTAGTTATTCCGATTTGGATTATGCTGCAGATGTAGATGAGAGGAGATAAATTATAGACTTTTTTTCACATTAGGCAATTCTGTCGTCAATTAGAAAGCTACGCTACACCCATTCGTTACATTGTCTACTACATAGGCATAGTAAATGTCATTGACAAAAGCTGCTAAGAAAGACATATGATTGAAAGGCCTAGTTGGAGATCTTAGACTACATGTCTCATATTCTAAAAAGGGAAAGCCGAAATTTAAGAAGAAATCCAAAGGACATATGCAATTATTATAAGAATCGAGTCATTGGAAGAAAGATTGCCCTAAGAAGAAGAAGGTCTACTGATGCGAGCAAAAATATACATGTTGCACGCATCTATTTCATGGTATTTTTAGGCATTTAGTATAGGTTTATCTATCATTTTAGTATATTATTTATTATATTTTATCTTTGAGTCAGAAACTACCCAAATATTCATTTTGGTGTGATTTTCAGGCAAAAGAAGTGAAAACTACGCAGAATTCGGAGTATACAGTATATAGCCGAAGCTTTCCGGAAATTAACTACCAACTCGGACCATTTTCAATACAAAACGGTCCGTGTCCGACCCAGCAATCATCAGCCACATTTTNAGCTTTAATAGCTTGCTTAGGAGACCAAAGCATATGATTTGAGTACTCGAGCTCCTCATCCATTTTGGCAATCTTATTGATTCTGATTTTTTTTGAGTTGAGAGTCTCTCTTCTTAGATATTTTCTTATCTAAGTTCTGATCACTCTAATGCTCTTCTCATATGAGCTTAATCCCTCAAGATTGACTACTGAGATTTATTTGAATACCCTAGAAAGGGTTGTGTCATTACTCTTTTCATCAGATTTTTTTTTAAATTTGTTTCTAATTGTCAAGACACACTAGTCTTATCTAGTAGTTTGTACTATAAGATGTTTGGTCTTCTACAATACATTATTCCAAAACGATTTCCTCCTACAGGGATTTAATTTACACTTGTTCTGAATCATATCAGAAATGTTTGACAGTTTCTGCCCAAATATTTGGTCAGTTTGTTCCACCTAAGTAGGGTCCTAGTTATGTCAGTTTACATCTGATCCTCCTCTCAGCTGCTCCATTTTCCTATGGAGTTATTGTTGTTGAGAGTTTGATAGAGAATTCCAATTCTCAAAAAAATTTTGAAACCTTTAATTTTTCAGAGTCGTTTCCATGATCATTTTAGATCTTGGATATTTTCATATTCAACTCAATCTGAACTCTATTTCAAGAACAATTATCATACAAAGGTTTAACTGCATTATGCATGTTTCTATGATTCAAGTGATCTAGTTTCCTATGTCATGTTTTCAAATTTATCATGCATACAATTTAGGCATTTGAGATTAGGCAAACTATCAAATCAAAAACACATTCACATCATGATGCCTTAATCTCATACGCAAAATCTTTTCAGTTACATCACATGATAAGCATTTATTTTGTTTAAATCTAGCAATGTAGTTTCTGTCAAATAGTTGGCTGATATTCAATAAGTTATATTTTCAGTTTTCTATCAGCCTTGTAATTCTTATAACTACATTGCAGGTTCTTAGAGTTACCTTTACCAAGAACTTTCTCTTGGTAATTATCCCCAAGATTTGCTTTGCACCTCAGTGTCCTTATTCTGCTCAAGATATTCCCTTCATCTCTAATCAAATGTCTTGAGCAGTCTCAACCAAACTATCATCTTCTTGCTTTCAATTGGTACCCTGCTGGAACAACACACAATTTTGTATTTGGTACCCAAGGGGCTTTGGGTCCAGAGGTGTTAGTGCTAAGAGTTCCTTTGGGAAACCATATTTGTCTAACTCTAGGAAGCACATATTTCGTATCCTTACTATTAAAACTATAATGCTCTGATCTGTTACAGCAATAACATCTAACATTCCTAGCATACATTTTCCTATGGTTCAGATGTGAATAAGTTTTTTTGTTTTCCATTCTCATAGCATGTACATTAATATGAGCGTACAGATTTCTGTTTTTAACATAATTATTGCTTACCTTAATAGGAGTGATGTAAGAGTGTGAGTGTACATAGCCATTTCTAACATCATGCATGTAGGCAGGTTTAATTTTTCTTTGATACATGAATGCATAGTTCTTTTGCCTTGGCTTAGTTATGACATCTTTAGATTTAACATTTTCGGTTCCTTTTGACGACAGTTTAATATTTTCACTTTTACTTACAGGTTCAATATTCATAGCATTTTTTTGCCCTTATTTACACAAGTAGAAGTGCTAGGAGAGTTTGTATCAAAATAATGTGAGGTTTTTACAAAAATGGTTCCTTGAGAAGAGTTATCCCAAAGAGAATCAAAATCCAAACCTTTCTTATTTGAAGGACTTTTATGCTGAGACAACATAACATTCAGCATTATTCCACCATAAGAAAAGGTTTCAAAACTATTTTTCATATTAGTCAGTTCTGACTTTTGAGAGTTTATAGTTTCAATATGTTTTTCTAAGTTAGCATTTTTCACGACTATTTGACAATTTGGATCATAAATTTTTAAGTTAGCATTCATTTAACATAGTGTTTTTTTGAATCAGATTATCATTTTTCCTTTTCAAAATAGAATATTTTCTAATCATAAGATTAAATTCTTTGTGCATATCGAACATGATATCCTAATTTAAGAAGCCTTTCTCTTTTCCCTTCCTATTCAAGGTCGAGCATTCACTTCTAAAGAGTCCAGACTTATTGCACTCATAACACTTGCTCTTTGACTTGTCAATTGTTCTTCTTTTATGTAATTCTCTCTTCTTCTTAGAGATTTTCATGAATTTGCTTCATCTTTTTGCATACAGGGCACGCTTCTCCTCACTAAAATTTGTGTCACTCTCATTAGACTCTTCATCTTCATCATCAATCTCAGTTATCTTTGTCTTCAAGGCTAGATCTTTCCTTCTTGAACTGGCCTCCTCTCTTTCTTCCTCAAGAGTCATCTCATAGGTTAGCAAGGATCCTATGAGATCATCGAATTCCAGCTTACTCAAGTCCTTTTGTCCCTCCACCACAGTTCTCTTCATGTGCCATTTTGTTGTCAAGGACCTGATGAACTTTTTTACGTTTTGTTCATTAGATCTTTAGTCGCCCAAGGCGGCTAACCCATTCACAATATCATTAAAGCGAATAAGCATGCTATTGACAGATTCGTCATATTTCATTTTGAAAGAATCATATTGATGATTTTAGATGTTTAACTTAGATTCCTTAACTTTTTTTGTTTCCTCATGAGTTATAACTAATTTCTTCCATATTTCAATTGCACTAGTACATGTAGATATTCTAACTCAATTTGATCCAGTGCACAATAGAAGACATTTCTGGCCTTCTAATCTAACTTGACTATTTTTTTGTGCGAGAATCTAATCATTATTTCAAAGAGGAACATATAACATATACACCGTTTACTAGTTTAGTGGGCATATCAAAACCATTTTCACTAACGTCCCAGATGTCATTGTCCATGTAGCATACATAAGCTTGCAATCTAATCTTCCAATAAGAGAAGTTAGATGCATTAAATAGAGGTGTATGGAAGTAGACTGTCCCTCTCCTAGGGTAAAACTAGTTGATTCCATTTTCACTCTAGATGGTTAAATCTATACTTGATTTGTATGTAGTTACAAATTTGTGAGTGACCTATGCTCTGATACCAATTCTAGGATCTGGATGGCACCAAGAGGGGGGGGGTGAATTGGTGTATAAAAACTTTTCTACTCTTTTTCTTTTGTTAAACTAGATTAGTTATGTTATATTAGTGGAAGCAAATAGATGCAAAATATATACAAGCAGAAGAGAAGAGCAAAGAAAGCAAACGCGCAACCAAACACGAGGTTTGTTGACGAGGTTCGTTCGGCCTAGCCTACGTCCCAGCTCCGGTCTTCTCGAACTCGAGATCTCCGGAGATCTCTAAACTCGTTCTTCAAGAGCGAAGGCTCCCTTACTACTTATCCTTTCTTTCTCGAGGGCAAGGAGACAACTCTTACAAGTTCTCTCAGAACTCACACTCCCTTCTATCTTGGATTTTCACTCGAATCGCAGAAGGGGAACTAAGACTTTTTCACTCAAGCTCTCACTAGATATTTTGCCGAAGTTTTGCTAAAGTTACTTCCCAAGACTCTTGGAGTTACAATATATACTCTCACTAACGACCTAATTCTCTCACTCAGAAAACTGGCCATTCATGCAAGTACAGTACCTTCACCTACCCCTCGGTCGCCCAATGCTCCTGCCTCGGTCGACCGCTGCTCTGGTGAAGTCTCCACTTGAACTACCATCTGGTGCTTCGGTCATCCACTGCTCACCCTCGGACGTCCGCAGTTCAAGTGCTGAAGCCTTTCTCCCTTAGTCAAGCTCCTTCGGGCGTCCGCCAAAACCTCTGGCCGCCCGATCTTGACATGAATACCCTTCTTCAACTAATCTCTGGTCGCCCGCTGATTTCACTTCAGCTTCCCTGGATGTCCACGCTCCAGTTGAAGAATGTGGTTAAGCTCCTTTGGTCGTTCGCGCTTCAACTTCGGTCGACCGATCTTGACCTCCTCCAGCTTCCACTCATCTCTGGACGTCCGCTGATTGCACCTCAATCACCTCGATCGTCCACTCTCGAGTGAAGCCATCTGTCAAGCTCCTTCGGTCGTCCGCCAATTCTTTGGCCAACCGATCTAGACCTTGTTCCAACGTCTTCAACTGCTCTGGTCGCCCTATGATTGCACCTCCATCACCCGGACGTCCACTCCTGGAGTTGAAGACACCTGTCAAGCTCCTTTGATCGTCCGCTCCTCCTACGGACGCTCGACTTGACACTACATCACCTCCTTCAACCTCTTTGGTCACCCTCTGATTGCACCTCAATCACCCAGACGTCCACTTCTGGAGTTGAAGGCCTTCGTCAAGATCCTTCAGTTGTCTGCTCTTCACCTTCGGTCGATCGATCTTGACATGTACCATGACTCTGGCACACCTGTGGTCGCCGCTGATTCTCCCTGAATCCTTTGGGCGTCCACTTCTCATCCTTGTATATATTTCAGACGTCCGCTCATTTCACACTTAGATCTTCGGACGTTCGCTCCCTCCTTTGTCAGTACTTTGCCCGCCCCTCACTTCCCAATGAGATCCTCGGACGTCCGCCAAAGCTTCCTCTGACAAGATTCGGACGTCCGCTCATTTCCACTGAAATCTTCGGACGTCCTTTCCTTCCTCCTTCGGATGNTCCGCTTGTCTCCTCACCAAGACCCCGGTCGACCTTTGTCTTCACCTGATATACATCAGTCGTCCCCACACCACCTTTGGTCGACCAATCTCCATCCTATCATCCACTTTGGTCGTCCGTTGTTTCAACACTGGAACCTTCGAATGTCCACTTCAACCTTGGCAATCTCCTAGTCGTCCACTGTCTTCCCTTAGAAACCCGTGGGCATCCATTGCCTTCAGCCTGGGATCTTCGGTCGTCCTCTCTTAAGCTTCGGATGACCTCTCCTTTGCTTAGTCAAGATCCCTCTTCAACTAAGTCTATTCACTGGACGTCCACTTTTATTGGATCGCCTGTTTGCCATCCTCTAGGTTGTATCTGTGAATCCTTCGGTCATCCATTGTTCTTCATCAGGTGACCTCTCTTGTTCAGCCCTTATCCTTCGATCATCCTGTCAATATCTTCGATCGACCGTTCAGTCTTCGACTTCACTTTTTATATCTTTCCCTTCACCATTGGTCGACCACTTCATATGCTATGGACGGCCACTGCACATATGGAGTTCTTCTGTTATGTCTTCTATGTGCATAGGTCGTCAGTTCTTAAACTTTGGTCGACCTATCATGCTCTGAACCTGAATGTCCTATATTTTAGAAATCAGCTCAACAAGTTCATTAGTCCAAACTAAGTTCCCTCACGTATTTGTGATCATCAAAACAATCTCGGGAACCTAGATTCAACATCCAACTTCTGGTAACGTTGTGTAGTGATTTTCTCTTTGTCCTTGTTCAGACTCTTTGAATTCCGAAAGATTTGGAGTTAGGCTCTTTGGTTGCCATTGTTTGGATGAAGTTGATGCATTTGATCTTGATTCTACAATGGTTGATGGTGGTAAAATGTCGATGATGTCAGTTGTGTGGTCCTCTCCTCTTTTGGTGGTAGCCAATTTAGAAGATGATGTGGTGATGATTGTCGGGGTTTCCCAAGGGAGGCTCCTCCTTTGGACTTTTTCGTGTTTATAATGTTTGGATTTGTCTCCTTTACTCTCCACTAAGTAGTCGATGTCTTTTGATGTCAATATCTTTTTGGTTTCCACCTTCTTTGTTAAAAGCTTTGTTGGTAGCATGGACTCATGATCACCACTTGTTTCTCTGCAACCTTATAAAATTTGGCTATTTGAGAAGTCAATTGTGCAACCTGCTTCTTTAATGCCTAAACCATATGTTCGAATTTTAGTTGAAGATCTAACGGTTGCGGAGAAGGAACTATCATATCATTTGCTTTGAGTAGATCATTAACAAAGTCAAGTGTGTCTACAAGTTATGGATGTATTGTTCTTGTTTGAGTGAACTTCTAGTCAATTGTAAAATAAATTGACCAAAGATCCCTTCCAATTCAATCCATGACTCGATTATCAATATGATGACATCATCAATCTCTGAGCTATGTTGCTTCATTTGTGAAATTTTCTTGTCCATAGTTTTAATGTATTCTTCTTGCATGCAGAACTTGTTCATGAGCATGTCCATTATATGTGTCAACAATGCAAGTGGGTTCTTCAAAATGTCTTCTTCTTGAGATTGACAGGTGCTATGTCTAGGTAGATTGATGCCAACTTGAATTATTTTTGGTGTGTCTTCTTGTTGATGGCTCGATGATGCTCTATAGTGCTCAAGTTGGGCTTCTACATGGATTCCATCTTGTTTTGCAGTGTTTTGTTCTTGCCCTCAAATTGTGACTTTAATTTCTCATGCTTGTTTTCCATTGAGGATGCTCAGTTGATCGAGTTGCAGATAAAGATATATCCTAAAAAATTTACACAACACTAAAAGACATGTGAAAGTATATGCACTAATGATAATAAATAGAAAAAAATAAAACTCACAAATTACAAATAAATTTATATGAGTAGTATGACAATTAGTCCCCGACAACAGCTTAAAAAACTTGATGCGAAAAATCAATAGCGATAACGCTAGCAAGTGCACTCGTAGCTCAAGTAATAAAGTGTGTGAGTAAGATTGTCGAACCACAAGGACTATCTAATTCCTACTTCCCTAGTCCCAATTAGTCATTTAAATGATTAAAAGATTCAGATAGAAAATTTATAAAAGTCAATCCTAAAGAAATTCATAGGTAAGATGAAGAGATTCAAATGTGAGGAGAAATAGGGGAACCTTCGTCTAGACCATCGATGCTATGAGTCCTAACACATGCACTAATGCACATGAATCAATGATAAATGGAGAACTCTCAACCTATCTAACTCATCAATATCTCAGGCTTGAGTTAACTATCTAAAATAAAAAAAGAAGAATCAATCCTCTCGATTTTTAATCCTAACTAATTATTAATCAAGATGAATTAAAATTAGTTCTCTCTCAATTAAGTGCTCTTTTGATTTCTTCTTAATTGACTTCACAACCTAGGACTCTTTCGATTTCTCCCAGATTATGGTTCATGCAAGCAATAAGAACAAACATGAAATACTATATAAAAGTTCAATATATAAAATTAAGAAAAGATCCATAAAACAAAGTTCAAACTAAATCAAACATAAAAAGGAGTCCAAAGTGTATCTCAGTATAAATAAAAAATAAAATGATACAAACAAACTAAGGAGGACAGGACGTTGCTTGTAGGTCTCTTGTGATTTCCCATGCCAAACTCTAAACTCCAAGCCTCCAAATCTTTCTCGTCTTCTCTTATATTCATCAAAATATTCTCTTGCCTCGGCCTCCAAAAGTCTCAAGATAATGATAAAAAATGATAGTCAGATCAAAAGATAGCTCTCAAGGTGCCTAGGAGTCTTATTTATAGCTTTTGGGAATTTCTCATTAGGGTTTTGAGTCAATACGTCGAAGTTCTATAGATGAGGCGACGGGCAAAAATGAGAAGTAGCATCCGTGAATTGAGTGATGGGCTGCATTGTCATGACCGTGAATTTATTTCACGCCCGTGATGTCGTAACACTCCCAAAATTGTTATTAGTCATTGATTGTGCTTCTACAACTATCGTGATAAAGGTTCTCGTGGCTGTAAGATTGCTCGGTTGATGAGAGTGCTTCTATAGTGGTCATGATATTGTCCTTATGCTTGGTGAGGTTGAGTGATTCAACGTTTGTCCTTTGATTGTACCCATTAATCATCTTTCACACCCCGTAAAGATGGATTTAATACCTCGTGAAGCTGGTAACGATCATTAGGAATACAACACTTGAAATTTTTGTTCCATTCATAGCATCTTTTGTCTTATCCGTGCCTTTTCTGCTCCTACATAAGAAAAACACACAAATATGCAGTAGATCACCGATTCCATAAAAATATCATAAATAATAATTGAAAATCATGCAAATAACGCGACTAAATGAGTTCAAAATGTATGCATAAAATGCATGCATCACCTATCATGTCATCGTGTCTTCTGCAATAACAGGAGAAAAGGAACGTCAGCTTCTGGAAATTCTCCGATGGTTCAAGAAGGCAATGGCATGGTTTATTACTGACATAAAGGGCATCTCCTCGTCCATTTGCATGCACAAGATTCTGCTAGAAGATGACATTAACCCACTGACCTATTTCTGGAGATGACTAAATTCCACATTAAAGGAGGTAGTGCAAGAAATAGTAAAGCTCATGGATGCTAGGATTATCCACCTGATATCTAACAGCAATTGGATTAGTCCATTACAAGTGGTACCTAAAAAGGATGGGATTACAATCGATCATCACCAAATAGATTAACAAACTAATTTCCACTCGGACAGTTACTGGATGGTGGGTGTGTATCGACTATCACAAGCTGAATGATGCCACTTGTATGGACCGTTTTCCCCTTCCTTTCATTGATCAAATATTGAGAGAATTTCAGGTCATGCATACTACTGCTTTTGGATAGATATTCTGGTTACAACCAAATTGCAGTGGCATTGAAGGACCAGAAAAAGACAACTTTCACCTGCCCATATGGCACCTTTGCTTACTAGTGCATGCCATTTGGATTTTGCAATGCACCGAGTAAATTTTTAGAGGTGCATGATGGCCATCTTCTCCACCATGAATGAGAAGTTCATGGATGATTTCATTCTCTTTGGGGACTCATTTGAGAGTTGTTTGAAGCACTTGGAGAAAGTGTTGTAGAGATATGAAGAGACCAACCTTGTCCTATATTGGGAAAATTGCCATTTCACATAAATGAAGGCATAGTGTTGAGGCACAAGATATCATGCAAGGGCATCGAAATTGACAAGACAAAGATCAGAGTGATCTCAAAACTACCCCCACCGATAACAATAAAGGAGGTGAGAAGTTCCTTGGGACACATCGGGTTCTACAAGCGATTAATAAAGGATTTCTCCAAAATCACCAAGCTAGTGACATAACTTCTGCTGGAGGATCCAAATTCGATTTCAAAGAGGAATGCTTGCATGCCTTCAAATTATTGAAAAGAGAGGCTAATACCAGCTACTATCAATGTAGCACCCAATTGGTCATTGCCATTCGAGCTGATGTGTGACGCTAGTGACAACGCTATAGGAGCAGTACTGGGGTAGCGGAAAGAGAATGTCTTTCATGTGATTTACTACGCCTGTCGAACGCTGAATTATGAAACCAGGGAGAAGGTTAGCGATAATTTTTACTTTCAATAAGTTTTGATCTTACCTAATTTGCTCCAAGGTTATGGTTCATACAGATCATGCAATAATTAGCCACTTAATGATGAAGAAGGATGCGAAACTCTGACTTCCTGCAATGGATCCTTTTGCTGCAAGAATTTCAAATGGAGATCAAGGACAAGAAGGGATCAAAAATTGTGGTAGCTGATCACCTCTCACACTTGGAACTTCCAACATTCGAAGATTTAGAGATTTTCGAAGAATTCCCCGATGAGAAACTTTTTCTATTGAGAATATATGTTCAGTTAAATTGTTGACATAACCACTTGGTTTACAAATTTTGCAAATTATTTGGCAGGGAGTTAGTTGCCAAGGGATTTATTACCACATCAAAGGAGGAAGTTCTTCTTAGAGCTGAAATACTGAATTTGGGAGGAGCCTCTGGTGTTCAGAATATGTGCCAACAATATCATTAGATGATGTGTGCTAGAAGAAGTCCAGATTATAATGTGGTATTGTCCTGATGGAGAAGTTGGGAGTCACTTTGGACCTAATTGGACAATGGAAAAAATTCTTCCATGTGGATTCTACCGGCCAACGATGTTCAATGACACACAAGCATACTGCAAGGTCTGCGGCATAAGTAAAAAATTTGGTAATATCTCTTGCCAAAGTGGAATGCCATGAATAATATTATCATTTGTGACATATTTAATGTTTGGGGAAACGACTTTATAGGACCTTTTCCCAAGTCGATGAATAATAAGCATATTCTAGTGGCAATAGACTACTTATCGATGTGGCTGGAGGCCATTGCATATCCAATGAATGAAGCCAAGGCAATGGTGATATTCTTGAAGAAACCAATTTGGCACCCTGAGAGCCATAATCAACAATCGTACACATTTTTCCAATAAGTTGTTTACTTACCTTTTGGAAAAAGTTTGGGGCAAAGCATAGAATTAACAAACCTTATCATGCCAAACGAATGGCCAAGTGGAGGTTTCCAATAGAGACATCAAGATGATTTTGGAGAAAACTGTCAATTCGTCAAGAAAGAACTGGGATTGAAGCTAGGTGATGCATCGTGCGCCTACAGGACAAGTTTTAAGATTCCGATCGGAATTTCCCATTACAAGTTGGTGTACGAAAAGGACTGTCATCTAATATTGGAATTGGAGCAAAGTCATATTGGGCCATAAAGTTCCTAAAATCTTGAAATGAATTCCATGGGAGAGAAGAAGTTGCTACAACTGATTGGGCTTGACGTATTTCGAGACTCTTGGACTATCTAAAATGTGTGTACTCAATCTAGCTCTGTTTACGAGAATGTAAAACTGTACAAAGATTGAGCCAAACACATCCATGACAAGAATATTTTAATGAAAGGCTTGATGGCGACAAAGTGATACTTTATAACAGTCGTCTAAGACTATTCCAAGGGAACCTCAAAATGAGATGGACTAGGCCTTTCGTAGGTGTGGAAATTCAATCATTGACGGGTGGCAATGTGTTCAAGGTGAATGGACAAAGGTTGAAGTTATATGATGTAGGACGCATCGACCATGAAGGAACATCCACCAGTCTTCAAAACCCCCATGAAAGAACATCCACCTATCTTCAAAACCCATAATCTGTCATAGGGAAGGAGTCAAGCTAGATACTATAGACTAGAACTATTCAGTCTGAAACCCTTAAACTTCTATTTAAGACTTTTTTTAAATCTCTGACATCTGATTTTGTTTCAAATTATTGAAATATTAAGCCTAATCATGCCATTTTTTTCTTTCTGAACTTTTATTATTTTTATTGTGTAATTATGCAGTTAATGCCTAACATGTCATAAGAAGCCAATAAGAAGATTTTAGATTTTCATGGGTTGTGAGCCAGGCTTCACGGTCACTACAGAGAGACAATCAACACCTCTAACACTTTCACGGCCGTTAACACAAGTTCACGACCACTACAGAAGGAGGAGAAGATCACAACAAATCTTCGTGGGTCATGAACCCATGATCACGTCATCGACCAAAGTCTGTCAAGGCACTATGTTTTAGGTTCAAGGCCATGACTGAAGGCTGTCAAGGAACTATGTTTCTCATGGGCATAACAAACCTATTCACAACCACGACTTAACGTGAATAGGAAACCCAATTCTTCACGACCGTAAACGCTCTTTCATGGGCCATGAACAAGAGCTTTTAATGTTTCTAAACATATTTTGCAGGTTCACGGTCACAATTGAGGCGTAGTAACTCTTTTACGCACGTCCACCCATGATCATAAAAGATGGAGCGTGGTCATGAAGTTATTTAACGGGTGAATAATTGACGAATTCCTCACTTGAATCTCTCACAATGTGTGAGAACCAATGACTCCTTTCCTTCTCTTTGAGCACGACCGGCGTCGGCATTATACCCTCTATCAGAGTCCCCTTCCTCCACTTCAACAATGACAAGTAGGGGAAGCAGACACACCATCAACAAACTCCGCTCTGTTTGTCGCTGCTGTTCTCCAACTCCGACGTGTGGGCAGCCAGCGTCCTGCCTTGTCTATGACACACCGGCATCCCAAAGTACCGAAGACTTTTCCTAGCCTCCATCGACATCTCCGGTGCCACCCTCGACGACTACTACCAGCCTGAAGAAGCGAGTAACATGCTAGTCAAACTTCATGGACTGTGACCACTCATATAGCAGTCATGAACCCTTCCTTAACGACTGCTAAGAGTTCTATCACGACCGTGATGACACCCTATTGCCCAATTATCCAAATCGTGATCATGAAATTTAAGTGACGGTCCGTGAAGCCCAGTAGAGAGGCCATGACAATCAACTAAAGCACTTGACACACACATTTTTCCATGCCTCCATATATGAGACTTTCGACGTGATGCATAAGCTGCTAACCTTCCAGACGGCCAATCCATAATGCCACGAAGCAAGATGCCACCTGGGAGGAGCCCATTGATCATCTTGTCGAGTGCTCTCTTCAAATCATACCACACAATGAAAATCAGAGGAGGAGGGCTGAGATGTACAAGCAGTGGAAGTTGGCCCGCACAAATGGTTCGCGCATGATGATACCATGATGATGTTCAAAATGCGCGATGACATACTAATCATGATCAATAACATCGAGGGCAGTCATTTCATCCGTAGCTACTGGCCCACATACAAGGAGACCACCTCTGAGCTTCTCACCTCTCTCATCGTCGACTAGTGCCACCAAGGTGGGCCATCAAATTCTGGCTCTACAACAGAAAGTTCGTTCTCTCGCTAGCAGAGTTCAATGAAGCCTATCAGTTTGCCAACGTGCGAGATGAGCACACCATGCCGACTTTTCTGGCCGAGACTTCTGGAGGACCATCACTGGCGATGCTCATCGAATATTATCTTGTTCTATTTTTGCCAAAGGTGAGAGTGAGCAATGAACTCCATAGAGTTATTCTTCCTTCACTCTATAGTGTGGAGGAGTGGGATAAACATGGGGGCTTTCCTAGTGCGACACCTAATGAGGTTCGCTGAAAAGTATAGTGGAAAAATTGTTTTAGTGGGACTTATAACCCCAATAACGAACGACTATCGCCTTAATCTTGAGGATTATATGAGTGAGAGCCTGCCCCATGAGTTCATGGACTTGAACACAGTGACCTTCGAGCATCGTATCATTCCATCATCCCATGTTAAGAGAGGGACCAAGGAGACAGAGTCCGAGCCTGAGCCGGACCACCAACCTGCTGACATGGTCATTGATCCTCCCAAGAGCATCCCTACAACCTTCGCCGCCACCCTCTTTTGACTTTTCTTCTTTTTAGGATGATCTGATAGGTTCCATACTGAGCAGTAGTAACACTACGACAAGCTTCGCGCATACCATCAATTGCAATGTAACCTCCTAAGGCAGGAGCATCGAGAGCTGTACGAGGACCTTTGCATGCGCTAGGACCATTCGAAAAGGATGTTGATGTAGCATCTGGATGGCACCAAGAGGGGGGGGGGGGGG
>LTAE01002284.1:48490-58657 GCA_001647135.1 Pontederia paniculata | reverse complement strand
TTTTATCTTCTAGATAAACTATACAATTCATATCTCCAATTACCATACATAGAATGTCATCTAAGTTGAAGGATGAAAATGATTGCCATAAAGTGTTTCATATAGTTGGAAGGTTACTAGCATAAACAACAGTTAGCATAAAGGAAAAACTTTCTAAGGTAATCACCACATGAAGAAATTGAGGTGAGATAATAATTGGTGTGACCTGAGCAGCAGCAACATGCCAAGCAATAATGATTCCTCCCGAAGCGCCGGTGCCTTCCTTGAAACATCCGGTCCAATTCCTACGTAACCTTTTTTAGTACTTTAGCATAATTATCATAGTTTACATGAGTTTCCAACAAGATTATGATATCCGGGTGATCAGTTTGAATAAGATTATATAACATGTCCCTCGTTTTACCTCGTAAAGCACCTCTACAGTTCCAAGCAAGTACTTTGATCATCTGTAGAATTATTTTTTCGAGGGAAGAAACTTCATTAATATCAGTATTATGAGTACGAGTTTTACCTTTCTTCTTCTTGCTATGGGTTCTAGATTTCAGCTTCAGGGGTGGAGGAGAGAAACAATCCATTACTTTTCGATTTCTCTTTGGTTCTAAGCATGCCTCCGAGATGAGATCTTCATCCATCTCCTCTTCCTCTGATGATTCTGAGCTTGTGACTTTTCTGGGGGACTTGAAACGATCCAACACTTGGGCCACCAAATGCTCATGAAGTTGACCCTTGGGAGAGCTCTGCATCAGGTCCATGGGTACCTGCACAACACCATGCGAGGGAAAAAAAGGGGGGGAAGCAGAAAGATCTGTTAGAGGAGAGATAACCTGAGGGTCTTCGCCTGATGTTCTGGCCGTATGATAAGGGCGAGAGGGGACACATGGTGAGATCCCTGAGACCCCAAGAGTCCCTTCCACGAGATTTCCCTCAGGGCTGGTGGAGACTTCTTTGTTCGTATCATCAGGGAGTGGCGTCACGTGAGAGCGCACTTGCCTATCATGTCTTCTCGAACCCGGTGAAATATCCGTTGAGGCATTGACGACGGTGTGATTCAATGAGTGATCAGGATCCATTTATGAATGGTCATGATCTTCTTCCGTTAGGGTTTCAAACCTGTTCCCAAGAACCGGTCTTGGTTGCCACACCTGACGGTGAACCGGGTTCGGTTTGTTCCGACGCTCCATCCCATGCGGGTTCCCAACGGGGCCGTCCCCTGAGGTGGCACCGATTGGGCTCCGGCGACGCTGGGGGAAGGATCGCAACCAGGTACCATACAACAAAAGTCCATCCTTACCAATGGGGAGTAGTCCTTCCGATCCCTGGCGATCTGGACACAAATCTAAATAATGGCCGCACTTACCACAATTAAAGCAGAGTTGTGGAAGGTTTTCGTAAGTAACCCGTTGGAAATATCTAGATCCGTCCGGTAGCCGGATCCAAGTTCCCTGCTTCACCGGCGCGGCGAGGTCTAACTCGACACATACCCTCGCAAACCTGAACTTATCACCTTTTGCAGTATGTTCATCAAGTTTTATAGGATTACCAAATATAGACGCGATGCACAGAATGATTTCGGACTTTTCCAATTCAAAAGTGAGACCCAGAAATTGAATCCAAACAGGCGAAGTAGAAATACAATCATCAAAAGGGCGAAAAAAAGGTTTTGCTTGAGTCAGATTTAAGAAATTTTCGTCATAGTTCCAAGGACTTTTAGTGACGGTATTTAAACGATCAGTTTCATCATTAAACATGTAAAGCAAGTAGTGATTATCTAATTCGATGATCCTGAGGGATGACGATAGGTTCCAGAGGGTTGGAAGATCTGAACGGAATTTTTCCACCGCGCTATCATTCCCTAAGAATCTGCCCATCAAGCAAAGTTTCATATCTCTAATCCTTTGGGCAACATCCTCTGTTTGAATGACGATTGACACATCTTGAATGACTTGCAATCTTTGCTTAGAGATCAGGGGAAGCCGCAGAGGATGGTCGGCGAACTCGCACAACATCAGACCATCTCTTGGGGGAAGAGTTTGAGCAGGAGAAGGATTTGAGAGGGGCACAATGGGGGGGAGATTAGGGTTTGGAAGGGCAGACGAAAAAGGGAAGGAGGGTGAGGGTCTGGAGGCTTTGCCATCTTCGTTCTTTGCAACCCTTGAGCTCCTCCATTTTTTGTGTCAACATTACCATTTCTTTCAACCCCAAGGGCCCAAGCGTTAGGAAATCTACCTTCGTAGCATATTCTGGAAGATTCCTACGCGTTCCTTGGCCTTACATATTAAAATAGTATGCAAATATGTGATCCACCAACTTGTAGAAAAAAGAAATCTTCGATCTCTCGATCCCACGAATCAAATAAATCAGAAACAAAGGGGGGAAAAAATGGAACATCGATCTATCAAACAACTTTTGCTCTGTAGAGTACTCCACATTTCGGCTTTGAAATCAGCCCTCTATTTGTTTCTGTCGAGATCGGCACTGTCTGTTTGAATCTTGTGTCATCGTTTTGACTCACTTCGTTTGAGATCGAAGGAACTGTAAAGTGTTTTCTTTAATGCCACGATTCACTCGAAGAACTGTAAGTTTTTTTTAAGAGCCGATTCGAACATTTGATCACCACAACACTCTTGTTCATATGATGTGTTATTAATTCGCAGGATTTTACCAAATTTATACTGCACAAATGAATCAGATGCAGTGCGTTGCAACTTTGGAAAAAAAAAAAGAACAGAAATATATTGGAGAACAAATGGAGATGAGCACAGCGGCGAAAAGAGAAGGAATAGATCACTTGGGTCCCCAGCTCTCCCAGTACATGACCTTAGTGAGGGACTCCTCCGTCCTCTTGGCCCTCTCGGCGGCGCCCTTCCCTCCCCTCCTCCACTTGTCCAGCGCCGACGACGACGCCCTCTTCGCGCCTCCGCCGCCGTTGCTGGCCTTGGCCCTCTGGTGGAGGGACCACAGCGCGTAGTTCCACCGGCAGAGCCCGGCCTGGTCCTTGAGCGCCTCCACCGCCGCCACGCTCGCCGCCACCACCAAGGAAGCCTTCCCCGCCGTCGCCATTGCACGGCCTGTGCTAGAATTAAGAAGTGATCGGGGAGGAGCTCTCCCTCAGCGAGTGCAGCAGGGGAGACCGCAGAGTGTACAAACAAGCTCGGAGTGGAGCGCGTGGGAAGTGCTTGTGGTATTGCCAGAAAGAAGATTTATAGCGAAGAAACTGGGGGGATCTAGTAAACGAGAGCGCTGCTGGTTTTGGAGCCGAGTCCATGTTGTTTCCGGGATACCAGGTGCTTATATTGTTTGTTTAATACATCATCTCAAAGGCCCCTTCCAATCAACTAAGCTTCTACTCAAATGATACAAGTTTTAGATTTAAATACCAGAATTAATAAGTAACAAAAATATTACTAGATTTAATAATTTCATTGTTAATCTCGACAATATCATGAAAGAGGTATTCACTTATTTAATTAAATTAATTATATACCAATAAAAGAACAAACTCGAATTAAGTAAAGTGATAATAGATTTCGCTGTACTTAGAATTTTGGAAATGGGATAAATTTTAAAGTTCCAACTTGAAAGTCATAGTCACACTCAGCATTACATTAGGGTGAACAGAGGTAGTTGGTACAGACTATTGAGTCATCTAAGGCAGGAAGACGAATGTTATAAAAAAAGATGAAGTTATGGTTCTGTCGAAAGGATTGCACAAATTGCACCTCTGATGATTTTCTGGTGGGTGGATGCATGCATGCATGCATGCATGATGTCTGTCACATTTATTTCCTTCTACCATATCGTGTCACATGTATCGACGTGACGATACACGTAACGTATTAAATTTATGCGTAAACTTAAAAATAATACAATTTGATATTTACTTGCGTCTCTATTTCTTTTATTCTAGATTAAATTAAGGTGTGACACTTGCATTTTAGTATTTACTTATTACTTCTTGGAATTTATTGTTTTTTTTTGTTTAATTTCCTTCTTTTGAAATAATTGATGGGATCTGATGAAGAAAATGAAGGTGCTAGCTGGAAGGTGATGGACTTCTCACATTAATTTGTGTTATTAAAATTACGTTTTATTTATTTATTTTTGAGCGATATAAGAAAATGCTATGCAACGCTTAGAAGAAAAAAAAGAAAGACGGGGCAACGGCTACCCCTGGCACCCCATCCCCTCTAAAAAAAATAATACTTAGTTATGTTGGGATCTAAAAGCTAAAAACAAAATGGAGACTATTAGGTACAATAATTTTTATGTGCAACAAAACTAAGTATAATTACGTCATATGTTATGATTAATTGGATGTTTTCAATTAGTCAACCAGTATCACTTAATATATGAGATTTACATCTAAATTATTAGTAGAAGTTTTTTTAAATGAATCATATTCCTTGAATTAGAATGTTTTAGTGAGTGTCATGATATAATATATTAACAATGGAATTATAGCTTCATTTATTTGAATCGGGAACTTAATTTTTTCTAATTAATTACAGTAATTAACCAAATATAATGTGGTTAATGGTATGAACTATTATTTGTGGCTGACAGCTTGGAACTCTAAGAATTAAAAATAGTGCATGTGTCAGAACTTGCTACCAAGAAAAAGATAAGCTAATAAGAAATGATTAATCATTGTTGATAAGAAAATCTTAACAAGTTCTATTTAAAATAAGATTTAAATTTTAAGTGTTACATAATCTGAATGAAAGGTCAAAAGTTAATTATTGGAAAATCATTGGGATGATGGGATATAACTAGATTTATATTTGTGAAATAGTAAAATGGTTAGTTAATTACAATAATGTGATATAATTTATTTTAAAGGGAATAATTAAATAATAATGACATTGACGTGACAGTAATTATTATGAAATCACATACGTGAAATAATATAGGTTAATTGTAAGCATCGATAAAGCGAGTTTTAATGTTAGAAAATATGGAAAAATAAATAACATTTACTTTACTCCAAAAGTTATATTTTAAGAATTATAAAATGTGTGATTATAATGATTAATAGGTTACTATGAATTAAAATGTGTACGTAGGAAGACAAGGAACGTGAAGTCGATCGTTAAAGAGGTGGGTGAAAATGAAATTATAACTATGAATTAGAATATGCATGTCTTGATTTTTTTTTAATTTTATATTATAATTATTTTCTTTATGCCTAAGTCTTTCCTATAGGTGCATATCATATTGTTGTTGCTTTATTAGAAATTTATGTTAAGTAATTATAATAGTTCAACATGCTTATTGTGTTATGGGATTTTGATCTCAAATTGATATTGATGCATGATAAAAATGATGCACATTGATCTTGACCCAATGTTTTAGATAAATGTTATGATATCGATAGTTATACTTATAAATTTATTGCTTGAACTCATTTTATGTTATGCTTTGAATTTTCATTATCATCATAATGATCATATTTAGAATTTGCATGATTTGATTATTTATCTCCATCTCTTTACCTTATATATGTTTTTATAATAGTTTAATGTTTATTATATGTTGTTAGCTTTATTTTTCTCGAGGCTATAAAATTTTACAACCTCACACGCGTTCGTCTTGTCCTAGCTCGGGTTGGCGGTCATAACAATACATATTATTAATTTCACGAGATGTGAACTCTCCATCATGAGCCATGACACGAGACATCAAAAAATTTATCATGCTTCTATTATATGTCTTAATATCAATGCATATTGTTTAGCCACTTCAATTCACTAAGTGTCATTCGACATCTCTTATGATTATATTCTCATTTTATTATTGATTTGGAGTGTTTTCCTCTCATAAGATTCAATGACGATCTAAATGACCTCAAAATGTCATCAAGATTAATAAGATAAAAGATAAAAAAAATCAAGGGATATCATGTTAAGTCAAATGCATCACTATCATTGTTAAATGATAAGAATTTTCATCTAAAGTTAGTGACATACTCTTCTCTTAAAGAGGATACTTGTCATGGTTTGATCTGCCATTGATCACTGGCATGAGGTTGCATTGTTGGCATGACGTACTGTATAATAAAGTGGAGGGCTCGTCCAATATAATAAAGATATAAGAAGTTGAAAATCAAATTTCATTGATCAAAGTACTGAACTAAAGCAGTGAACACTTAATAGCGTTAATCATTGACCGATCGTTTATTTTATCCATGAATATCGTATCAATATCGCATCGTGAAATCCATAATTATCCTAAGTGCATATATTTTATCTAGTCATTAGTAATATGATGAAGGTCATTGTTTATTAATGTACAAAATTATTTTATCATTGTAGCATTTACTATTCAGTCTCCTTAATCTTTATGCATACTTTAATTTCGAAACAAAATTTATTGTTATTGCTTCCTCATATCGGCTGCGAAGCTCATGGGAGAATTATTTCCCCTTCGTTTGATTCCTACATATACATGACAATTATCGATTAGTTAATATTGTGTGGTGATGATGCTCGGACAACTTATTTGCACATGAAATAGGGGCATATCGAATTATCTTATTATAGCTTCTCTTTATGAATCCTCTAGTTGAAATAAGAATCCAACCATATCATTCATTTGATTATAAGATATTTTGATTGATCATGATATTTAAACTTTCTATTTTGAATTATTTTTTATATATCTTATTCATATTTTTTTTACTGACGTGTACATGGTCAAGTTTTAATCAAAATAATAAGCATTGTATAACATTTCTAGAAGTGAATCTTGCCGTGTTGTGAGGTTCCTATTGGAGGCGTTACATGCTACGAATTTGGCTATTCATTCATGTATTTGATAACATGCTTATGTATATTATTTGATAATTATTTTAGAAAGAATAACAAAGTTTCATATATCTGAGATAATATGTTCATATCTGCTTCCAACTTTTTTCCCTTTTTTTTTGAATGATCCGAGAACTTCAGTATTGAAACTATAAAGTGTGCTATATATTGTGAGTATACTAATTCGATCAGAAGTGATATCATTGTCTTAAAGTTTTAGTCTTAATAAATGATTTTTGCTGAGAATATTTTCAGACCAACACGTTTGAAATATCTCTCTAATCATTCATGTTATTTGACCATTAAGACTCCAAACACGGGTTGGCTTAACTGATACGAAATCATATAAGCATTAGTGCTTATAAATATTTTAAATGCTAAAATTTATTTTAAAGATTAATTATATATTTGGATAACAGTGTTGATAATAATAAAAAAATAATTATATACTTATTAAGAGAAATATTGAGCATGATTTCTCTTAAAGTTAAATATAATTCGAATCTACCAAAAAATGTAAATAAAATATTATATTTAATTTGATTACTATATTATAATTTATACATTTATTAGAACTTGTTTGTTTTTCAAAATATTTATTTTATATTATATTGAAAAGGAAAAGTAGGAGAAAGAACATAAAATAAAAACGAGAAAAATATTTTATTATATTATTGGAATATTTAAAAGAATAAGAATAAAAGAGTAATCTAATTGATTAAATAAATTACGTCGACAGCCTTAAGTAATAATAATTTATAAGCTCATTGTTTTTTGTTTTATCAGGGATTTTTTAAAAAAATAATTTTAAACAGTTATACGCAAGCCAAGCCCCTCTTCATTTGTATGGCATAAAAGCCCTATGCACCTTGGCCCGAATGTACTTTCGGCTGAAAGCAGCTCATGTCGATCTGATTAAGATCACAACAGTATATATAAATAACAATAAAAATTTAGGAGGGTCAAAAAATAATAATTTAAAATAATACAATTATATTTTTAGTAATTAATATTATTGAAAAAAAATTAGAAGACTTAACAATTATGCTTTTTAACATTCAAAAAGGCCATATCAGCATTTTAAATCATAAAAAAACATTTAAAAAACAATATTTTTTAACATAAATAAATAGAAATGAATTGATAGAAACTATATTAATTTTATTATGTCTTATAAATTTATATTTTTATTACTCATGACCAAAATTGAAAAAATTACAATAAAAGTCACCGTTCTAAATAATTAATATGATCTTTTTATTTATAACTTTTTTTATCAATTATAGACATAAAACTTTTTTTTCTCAGTAACACACAGAAACAGACGTTGAATTCACAAATGAATTGATAGAAACTATATTAATTTTATTATGCCTTATAAAAGATTATTGGTCATGACAGAAATTGAAAAAAATTACAATCAAAGTCATCGTTCTAAATAATTATATAATTTTTCTATCAATTATAGACATAAACTTTTTTTGTCTGTTCAATTTATTCAACTCTATGGCCTTGTTTGGATGCAGGAACTTAAGTTTCCGGTAGTTCTCGAGAATTAATCTGCGATTCGACTGATTAATTCTGATGTGGTGTTTGGATGAAAAGTGTGATGATGAAAAATTAAAATTCTGATTTGATAGATAAATTTCAATGGGTGTTTGGATGTATGCGAGAACTAAGGGAGATAGATAATAATAAAATAATAATTATTTAAATCTTATCAATTTATTATACTACTACATGTATATAAAATATTGTCGTTACATTACGGAGGGCCATAAAATAATAGAGGATACATTTAATTATTTTGACGATGATAATATCTAGCTGTTTAAAAATAAATTTATACTTGATTATAATTAAATTTGTACTTGATTATAATTCTTCGAAGTCCAAACTTGCATCATAAACATGAACAAATGTTATCATCTAATACGAAATATTGCATCAATTTAGAATATAATTAATTTAATTCGCCCCGAGTTTGAAGATATAGTACAATTTAATTTAAGTAGCAGTATGTACATGCTAGATAATATAACTACTAATTTATGGCACAACGATGATTGAAGCGCCGGAGAGCATTCACATTTTAGCAACATCGTAATCATGTAAATAAAATAACTGATAACATGAATAACAAGTTAGGAGCCTGAATGGTAGTTATTATCAACTGAAATACATACTTTATCTCACACGAGTGATCCATTCACATTACATATTATCCAAAAACAAATGTTTCTCATACATAGATTATCCGAACAACAACTAATAAGTTTTAAACACATCGTCGAAAATACAAGTTCCAAAATGCATCAACTGAGAAGCACGAGATAGTTTTTTTGGAGTTAGACCCCAGCACAAAATATTGTTAGCCTCGACTCACAAGTCCAAGAACATAAATCACAAGAGCACACACTACAAATAAAATTATATTGTTGCGACAACCGCATCGACACTGAACTGCAACCGCATCTTTCGGATCAATGTCTTTTATGGGTTCAACATGCAAGACATCTTCTTGGGAGACAGGCTCATCTTGAACTTGTCGTTTAGATAATTTGATAATGACTTTGTAACTGCCTCCAAAGATAAAAATTTCTTGTAGACACAAAACGGATAACCAATAACTTGTTCTTCACATTCTTCCCATGTGTTATATATCTCTCGTTTCCTACCTTCATACACGACGTAAATCCTCTTTGAGCCCATCTTATATATCAACCACTTCGTTTCCTGAAATAAAACATTAGACACGTTAATTGAGAAACATCAATGAACACCGAATTATAACACATGACACTTTGTTTTCCTGCATTAAACATGACAGAATGAGGGCTAATCACACATGGGTATTTTGATATAATGGAACACATACAATATTTATTTAGCAGTCATTCTATTATATTTTTCTTATCATCAACTTCTATAACAATACAAGTATGCAATAAAACTTGACAAAATTAGGTAATGAACATAAGCAAAAACAAGTAAATGCATACACTTATACAAATATCTTACTATTATGCCGATGATCATTCCAAATCCTACAAGCAATGAAATCACGAAGATGTGATCCTCGTGACCTCTCATCATTGTTAGCCGAAGTTGATGGCATCAAGTCATCCGCTCGTAATTCTCGCGGATCGGGCCTAATGGTCATGTTAAAGTAGAGGTCATCTCCTTGATATCGCCTAATAAAGTTGTGTATGACACAACATGCTATGACAATAAGTTTTTGGGTTTCGAAAGGATAGAAAATTGGAGATCGAAGCATATGAAATCTATTCTTCAAAATTCCAAAAGACTTTTCCACACAATTCCATAATTGAGCATGTCTATGATTATAAATATCCTTCGCATT
>LTAE01002284.1:0-45224 GCA_001647135.1 Pontederia paniculata | reverse complement strand
TATATATATATATATATATAGGGGGCAGAAAGCAAGCGTGTAGCGCATTTTTAGTGTAGTGCGTGTAGGAGCGGAGATAGAAATATTTTGGATGGGGTTCATTATTAAGTATAAAGATAAAAAAATAGATTTGTGAAGATATTAAATGAGAGTTAAAATATATATAAAAAATATTACTAATGATTAAAGAATATATATAGCTATGTAGACCTAATTATTAAACTACATAAATGCATTATAACTATATAAATATATCAAATATATTAGATAAAATTAATTATTAATTAAAATTAATATAGGAAAACTATATTAGAATATAAAAAAAGTATGTCAATGTTGGTTTCGTAATATCTAAAATAATATAAATCTTTTTGTGCAAGTAATAACTAAAAAAATTAAAACAAAAATATAGGGAAAAAATAATACAATTTGTTACATGATTGAAAAATATTGATGAATAATTAGGAAAGAAATAATATAAGATAATAATTGGTAAAAGAGTAATACAAGTTTAAAAATTCTAAAAAAGTTAAGATAATAATTAGGAAAGAAAATTACTGTAAGGAAAATAAAATTTATTACCTAAGTACAATAAAATTGATTAGGTAGTGGGTAAGAACATCTAATAATATAAATATCAATGAATTGAATATTTATGAATTGATCCTAAAAATAAAATTTGTTACATGATTGAAAAATATTGATGAATTAAATTCAAGAAAAAGAAAAAAAACAAAATGCAAAATAATCAATAATATAAAATAATTAATCACAAGATATTATATGTAATTTTTATAAATTACGAAAGAAAATTACTCTAAATAAAATAAAATTTATTACCTAAAAAAATAAAAATGATTATAAGTGGTGATTAATTTTTTTTTAAATTGCTTAATTATGGTTAAAATGCATCAATCGGGTTCAAACTCTCGTGGGTGAAAAAAGCTAGTCATGTTGTACCTAGCTGGGTGGATGTGAAAGCTATCAAACACGGTTAATATATAGGTTAGAAAAATAGAGTGCTTGCACCTGCGGTCGTGGCAGACATGCTATGTGTAGTAAAATAGAAAGTAACGATACTATATGTAAAAAAAAAATTAAACAATAACCAAAGTGAGACTAATTTATATGGATATATATATTATGTTTCTTTGGATGCTGTCATCCGACCATACGTAAATATGAATATATGATAGTGACTAACTTTTGTAACAATGTTTTTGCTTATGGGTCAATATGTATCGTTTCGACATGATTTTGACACGGAGATATCATGATATTTTTTCCTTAGTTCTCACCATGTAAATATCTTGGTAAAATTATTTATTTGCTTGTTTTTTGCATTCATTTGTTTTTTTTTTCAGTTACATCTTCAATTCCTATTGGTAAAATATCTTTTTATAAACAATATTCGTTTTACTTCATGATATGATAAATTTATATCCCAAATTTGGAATATTATCACAATTTCCAGCAAAAATGAGTTAATGAAAATCCCTTAAAGAAAGAAATGATTATCATATTTGAAAACTTGCCAGATTGTATCCTCTTGTTGACATAATTGTCCTGCATAAAACATTAACATAATCTTTTTAATTTATGATAATTTGATGAAGACTAAAACTGAGACAAAATAAAAAAATGAAGTATTGAAAATACGATTATAGTGGAGTGGCTCAAGTCATTATCATATGTGAGATTTATATATTTTATTAATTTATCTTTTTTTAAAAATTGGAGCTTTTCACTTATTAAATTAAATTTAAACTAAAAGGGTGTTTGATTTAACTTATAAGTAATTTAAAATTATTTATAATTTAATTTTAGAAAAATCTTCGCATTTGGAAGTTGCTATGATAAATTGACAAGATGAAGAAAATTGCTAGGATTTTTTTATTATTGTTAATTTATTTTATTTAACAAATTATATTATCTTTTATTTATATTCTTTTAAAAATTATCATCATATAATATTTTTCTTTCACATTTTTTTATTCTATTTTATTTCGCCTCCTTTGATTTTTATAAAAATAAAGTAATTAAAATATTAAAATATTTTTTAATAAATTTAAAATTATAAATATAAGGTTAAATAAATCATTATTTTTCTATGAATATCGTATCCACATCGCATCGTGAAATCCATAAAATGTTGTTCTCTTTTATTTTTATATGACGTTTGGTATATGATAAAAAAATAGCTTTTAGAATAAACGAAATAGATTTTGTGAGAAAAACAGATATCAACAGGGAAGTTTTTTTGGAAATCTTATCATATTTTTATCAATAAAATTTTATCCAGTTGGTCATGTTACAAAATAGTTATATATATATTTACATAGTTTTGAGAACAAACAAAATAGATTTTGTGAGAAAAACGGATCTCAATAGGGAAGTTTTTTTTCTCGAAATCTTATCATATTTCTATCAATAACTTTTTTTATCCTATTGATCATGTTACAAAACAGTTTTTTTTTCGAAAAAAAAACTGTCGGCATAAAGTTTTTGATTTTTGTGTGTGGCAGATATCTGGTAACGGATGTTTAATGTTAAATTAAGTTGGTTGATGAATGATTAATAGATTTGTGTTATAAGAGTCGTCGCGAGTTAATAATTTTAAATTTGAATTTTAGAAATTTTTAATTTGATTATCCTTAGAATATTGAAATGCTAATAATCTTCAAGATCAAAATGCTTAATGTTAAAAAAAATATTCTGAAGTTATTTCCAGTTGTAGGAGAAAGATGATGACATTTGCAATCTTGATGTGTTAAAAGATTCCGCTAAAAGTCCAAAAATAATTAACAGGAAACAGATCTAAGTGTACGTCATAGCATACCGCAAAGATACCGGGCTCAACCGCTCGGCCCCACTTTATACTAAAAATTTGACTCGAGCTGAGCTCACAGCTGATCTCAAACTTCCGTCCCATAATGGCAGAAGAAAAAGAAACTACTTTGTTAATTAAGAAAAAGCCATTGAAATGTAATTCTTTATTCCAAACCACAAATTTATTATATGACCTTCAACTTAAAGTTAGACATCACCGTCCCGTCCAAAACAAGAACCCCTCGTAAAGTGAGTTTAATAATAGCGTATTTGTCGTACTTTGCTAACTTAACAATTATATATTAATTATGAATGATACTAATGAACTCTAATTTTTGTATTATATTAATGGACACAAAAAATGACTAATTTAAATAGTATTAAATACGATAACAAATTACTATAAATAATTTACAATAAATGTTGATTTCTTTTGTTACAAATACATAACAAAAGTTGTTAATAAAAATTAAATTAAATATAGTGAATTTTATATAAATTAGTAGGAAGTTGAGCACGTTGCTTCACAGCAAATGGTTTTTAATAAATCCAGTGGGTGCTTCGAGTCAAAAACTTGTAACCCACGTTCCGGTAATTGCTTCCAAATCTACAAATTTATTTAGTTATACAGAACCAATCTGTTTTGTTTTAATACTTCGTACATATAAATGCCGGACAAGTCGACCGATCGAGGCAACGCGTTGTGAGGTGGTGCAATCCGCAGCTGTGCAAAGGCGACGCCCTCTCGACCGCGCGAGGGAAGGGGAGCGAGTCGGAGGCGCTCCGGCGAACATGTGCAACTCTAGCGATTGCCGGTGGGAGCACACCTTCCGGTCGGTGCAGAAGAAGAGCGCCGCCAAGCAGCTGCTCGGCGAAGTGGCGGAGGAGGAGCGGCGCCGGGGGCCGATGTCCGGCGGCATTCCGCATATGGCGGCGGCAGGGATCAGGGAGGAGCGACGGGCCGCGGCCGTCGACGGGACGACGGCGACGGTGGGGCGCGGGTGGAAGGTACCGGCGGCGAAGGCGGAGATGGCGATGCATTTGATATTATGGGGCCCTAATTGAGTGTTGGATTTGGGGTTAATTAGTTTGTCAAAACGAATCATGGGAAACAAATTATTGGCTCCGAAACTTGTATTATTATTATTATTATTATTATTATTATTATTATTATTATTATTATTATTATTATTATTATTATTATTATTATTATTNTCAAAACGAATCATGGGAAACAAATTATTGGCTCCGAAACTTGTATTATTATTATTATTATTATTATTATTATTATTATTATTATTATTATTATTATTATTATTATTATTATTATTATTATTATTATTTATCTATTTTTTTCGGTTTTCTAAGAATTTGAATGATCCATTTGCTTTTTGTTTAGGATAACTTGTATTGATCTGGCCTTCGTAGAAGATTTGAGTTGGATTGATCCATAAATTTTGACCTTGTTTACATTTTTAAACACCAATCTTTTGCAATTCCATTTTTAGGAACAAAAAAGTAATCATAAAAAAACTTTGCATATTTCTTTTCTTTTTGTTATAAATAGAAAACATAAACCAAAAATTTCACCGAAAAAGGAAATTCACTCGGAACTGTTTAACGGCAAACAAATTTGGGCTTTGTTCAACTGGGCCCATTTTGAAAGAGAGGCCTTTTAATACATTATTTAGAATTTCAGGCCATAGTTATTTTGGTGTAAATAGTGTTTTCTGTAATATTTGAATGCCTATGAAACATTGTTTGAAAAACAATAATGATTTCTTTTACTTGACATACAGAAGATGCTAAGAATTTTTATTGGATTTTGGAAAAAGTTTTTCATGTGTACAACTTTGTCAATCAATTGATTTTTTTTTACTTACAGTAGATAAAAAAAAGATTTTGGAAAAAGAAATTTTTTATACAAAAAACATGTTTGAACTGATGGAACTTTCCTATGCATGCAACTTGGATACCACTGTAAAAGGCATGTCTTATACAGGAGTTTATGCATATTACAGGGATACCACTATAAAAGGCATATCTTTTACGAGAGTTTATGCATGTAACAGTGATACCACTATAAAAGACACGTCTACAGAAGAGTTTATGCACCTACCAACTCTGACAGAAAAGTATCTTATTATCTCTTGTACATATTAAGACACTGTTCGATTAAAATCCTGAAATATCTCTTTTAGTTTTGAATTATAATCGAACAACTGAAATAAGAATATATATATATATATATATATTTTAAAAAAATCATTTAAAAATCATAAATTATTATTTTTTTAAAATTTTATTTCACATTTTTTATTCTTCTAAAATAGCGGAATATCTATATTCCAACATTTTTATTTTCTTAATCATATTTTTTTATACACATTCTATTATATTTTTATATTATTTATTATAGAGATCAGTCATAAATTATCTATAATTAGAAATTTAATAGTATGTGATGATATAAATAATATTTTATTATATTATTTAAATATTGATTATTACTTAATTAGTTGTCAATCCAAATAATTATTAATTAATTAATTAATTAATCAAATAATGATTAATTACTATTTTGACATATAAAATAAATAAACGCTCATTTATTATTAAAGATGTATTATTAATATTATTTATTTTTAATATACTATAATTTAAATAGATATAAATATAAAAATATATCTTTATTCATATCAATCCAAATTCTAGATGGAATAAGAATATACAAAAATATACACAAGAATATATATATTCCTTGTATATATTATTTCTTTACTTATTTTACAACTAAAAGATCCCTAAGGGTTCCAATCTTAAGTGAGGCTTAATTTATTTTTATTTCTTGTATTAGATCAGTAACATCCCTTGTAATAGAAAAAAAAGGAGAGTTTATGTATGTAATAGTGATATTGTATATGAATACAATATCAATTTGCCTTCAGCAATACAGAGGTGTTATAGTGTATGATCTCTCGACTTGAGTACTAAGATGTCTTAACTTCATTTTTACTCATGAGACTTATTTGCCCTTTTATTTTTTAGTCTTTCTTTTTTCTTAAACCTTTGATGACATTACATGGACATTAAATATGGATTTGTTGTTATAAAATAAACAAGTCCATAGTGCATAATAAATATAATATCACAACAAAAGTAATATGCAACTCAATAAGCATGTTTTGCTATATAAGGGCATAAATCTACTGTCATCCATAAGATTCATAAAATTATATGAATTTTAAGCTCATTCATCTCACTAAGATAATATTAAGCTTATTAGACATAGAAATTAATGATCTGATCTGGATACAATGTGCAACTAGAGTCGACATGTTGCAAATCATTGTTAAATTCATCATTCATCATCACATGCACCAATTTAGAAATAAGGAAGGTGAAAACTTCTCGATTAGAATATACAAAGATCGATCTAAATAATGTCGCTTTGCACATTATGATATAACATTTTGCCTATTTGTATAGTTTATCAAACATAGATCATATAATATCACATAAGCATAAAAGCATTTGATGACATATGACATAACAAACCATTAAATATTTTACATTTTAATTGACTAAACATCTTATACTATTGTCTCGTTTTATATTTACATTTTAATTAGATGCTTTATTAGATGTCTTTTTTATTCACATCATCAATATAAAATCATACGTTTACTTTAAGGAGTCTCAAATAACATCAACACATAAATATATTTATGACTAGCTCAAAGAGGGTCATGAGCTTATTTTGCAATCTGGTATTTATGAATTTTTGGGTTTACATAATCACTCAAATGAGTTTATGGAAGAATAGGAATTCATAATTCTAGTGTGTGAAATCAAATGGATGTGTGATTTGGGTGAGGGACTACACATTCGAGTTGCACAGTCCTGTGTAATATTCATCATGTGCTAACTTATGTAAATAGATATCATAACATGTTTTGAGTGCCTACATACCTCTGGAGACGTATTATAAAATTCCAGATAGAATGGTGAATTAGTTGCAGTTTCAGAAATGATTGACATTAAGGGATTTAGTACTTCTAAGTACTGATCCTGTGCCAAAATCTCAGAAGAAAACTTGACTCAAGGTGATCAATATGAAAAATAGTACTGTTGGATATCTCCTTTAAAGAACAGATAGCACAATGCTGGAATCATACAACTGTCTGCTGAACTGCTGAAAATTTAATNGAAAACTTGACTCAAGGTGATCAATATGAAAAATAGTACTGTTGGATATCTCCTTTAAAGAACAGATAGCACAATGCTGGAATCATACAACTGTCTGCTGAACTGCTGAAAATTTAATCCTGTCAGATTCACATTTTTTTCACATTTAGTCCTGTGTAATATTCATCATGTGCTAACTTATGTAAATAGATATCATAACATGTTTTGAGTGCCTACATACCTCTGGAGACGTATTATAAAATTCCAGATAGAATGGTGAATTAGTTGCAGTTTCAGAAATGATTGACATTAAGGCTATCCTTGGAAAGTGAATGAGGTGAAGAATAAGATCTCAATTTATTTGAACATGGGCAAACAAAGAGTAAAATATTGTTTGAGTTTCATTGGACTTGTTATGCTAATCAAAAGATTATTATTCGCAGAGAAGACATGAATAAATAACTGTTTCCTCTTCCCAGCTCAAATTTATCAGGAATAACAAAACTATATGAATAATAGTACTTATATCCAGAATAATAAATCTTGAACCAAACATCACCTAAAGTTCAAAAGGAAAATTGCTAACACATATTTAATTGGCTACGTCCATGAACCAGGGATTTAGTACTTCTAAGTACTGATCCTGTGCCAAAATCTCAGAAGAAAACTTGACTCAAGGTGATCAATATGAAAAATAGTACTGTTGGATATCTCCTTTAAAGAACAGATAGCACAATGCTGGAATCATACAACTGTCTGCTGAACTGCTGAAAATTTAATCCTGTCAGATTCACATTTTTTTCAACTTCGATTGGGACCAGATCAATATATGATAACCCGGTTGACCACCTCAAATGCTTTACAAATCTGGCACTGGTTTTTTGAATGACATGGTCTCAAGATCAAATTTTGGAGGAGGCAGCGGTACCTGCAGATTTCCTTTGACTAGAAGATTAATAGAGTTGTAACCAGGGAAGAAACAGTTTGGAATTCAAGTGATTTCATGACATAAGCTAGGCATGTAGTATCTGTAATATTTATGCATAAATGCTAAAGTATTTGTGTTTCTAATATAATTGACAGCTACAAAGAAAAGGCAACAGTGGGTTATGTCTTCGTTAGCTTTCTGTTCTATGAATAAAAATATATAACAGTTGGCAACCAAATGTTTATGCTGACATTTGATGCATGATCCGACCTTGTCACAAAATCCAATCACCTCTTACATGTTTACCGCAGTTAGTTGTTAAATCATTGTGCTTTAGATATATTATGACTTAGCAAACTTTTCTTTGTGATCTTTGTGTTTAAAGGAGCCCAAAAAAAAAACAACTGATAGAATATCTCCTGAACTCAAGTTGTTCACAAGCTGTCATGCTGTGGACATTTCTGTACTTCCGTTCATACTAAATGACTACTAATTCTTGATTGCTGCCCACCTAATCCTTTTTTTTGTTTTTTACACTGTCTTCTCTTTTACTTTTGATCCACCATTGCTGCTCATCTTGTATCATCTGCAGCCTAGACATCTACTTGCACTTATTCTATTGTGTAACAGCAACTCCCTGACATGATCTGTATGCAAGTCTGGGCGACAGCAATTGATGTTTATGGGTTGGATTGCACCTGGTAAAGTATGATTCCGGGGAAAGTTCAAACCTAACTCTATATTCTCTTCATGTGGATGTCCCCCCAATCATTAAGCTTTACAGCTTAAGGAAGCCATCAAACGAGACAAGAATCGAACTGCCAATAGTTTTTTTTCTGATAAGAATCTGACAAAGTTTCCAGAGAACCTTTTTTTAATTCCTGAACTTGAATAATGCAGTATAACTGTATAACATATAGGTTTTGATTCCTCTGAAGTCTGAAATTTTATGGTTAATTTTCACAGCAGCGAGAAAAGTATGTGGATCAGTTGTTTTTGGTAAAATCTACAATATTAAAAAGCAAAAAACAGGTTGGATTTGCGGTGCTGCAAACGATTTATAGCACTAAATAATGTAAAGCGAAATGAAATGCCGAAAATGGACAAAAAATACAAAAAAATTCCATTGCCGGGATTTGAACCCGGGTCGCCTGGGTGAAAGCCAGGTATCCTAACCGGACTAGACGACAATGGATTTGTGTTTGAACAATGTATAAAATTTATTTTACAAATATTCGGATATTACATATAAACATTATGGGTATTATTAGAACATAAATAATACAATTTTAAGAACATGTTTAAATATTCATTTATTTCTCCTTAGAACTTAAACATACCTACATAAGTACATATGTTTACCTTTATATTAGATGATGTTGGGGGCGTGATGTATTAATCAACTTATAAATTTTTCACAAGTTAGTCCTCCCGTTGTACCCGACTTGGAAGTTTCCATCATCTAAAAATCTACGCAATGGGAGGTAAAAAAATTAAAATTTAAAGAAAACTAAACAGATAACATGCATTTTTTTTAGTCATAGATAATTTTAATTGAATTTAATGAAGGTGAAATATTTTTTCATGTGTTTCAGTATGAAACATTCATATGACTAATCTTTATTTTTTTAAATCTATAATTTAAATTAAAATAATTTTAATTATCTAATTAATATGAAATAAAATATAATTTTAAATTATTTTAATCTGAATTATATATTTAAAAATTGATGATTAATTACATGAGTGTTGGACTATGAAATATATAAAAGATGTTTCACCTTTATTGAAACCATTTTAATTTATGATGTTATAGAGGAACAAGAAAAAAAAATAATTTTTTTTAAAAAAGATGCTAAATATAATAGGTGAAAAAGGAAAATAGATAATTATATATTTTTTTGTTATTTATTAGTCAAGAATATTAACCAAATAAAAAAATTATTCGACGTGTGACTATTAGGCGATGCCATTGATTGACATGGTTTGGGACCAGGCACGTACGACACCATGTAAAGACTGCACCCAACGTACGCACACGTGAATCAAGCGGCGTCAACGGGTTCACAACTTCGAACGTCAATGCCCACTGGCAAGTGGCCACGTCACTGCACGACAGTGTGTCACACAAATTAGTTGTGTTTTAATTCCCATTAAAAAAATTAATAACTCCACTTTAAAATTTAAATTACTCATTTAAGATAATTTTTTAAGTCCATGTATATCATCAGATTATGAAACTGATGTATATTTAAGAAATACAAGTTAACAATTTTGTATATTTTTACCGATTTTTTTGTATATTTTCCGGAAGCACTTACGCAAAGTAAACTCATGATATCATAAATAATATGATCCAATTATCAGCATTTTTTTAGTTTCTTATTACATTTTATGTACTAAGCGAAAAATATAATATATGGCATTTTATTAGTTTCTTTTATGTTTGTTTTTTTAACTTTAGTGAACCGTGAGTTATAAATAATCTTTATATTATAAAAATATCGATACCAAGCCTTTGATTTTTTTTAAAAAAAATTGCAAATATTTATCAACGATTCTAAAAATGTAAACTTATAAAAAAAAGTAATATTTTTATATGAATTCAACGAAGGTGCTACCTATTTAAATAGATAACACCGTACTACTTATCTTAATAATCTTAAGATATTCGATATACGATAGATATAACAACTTATAACAAACTATTTAAGAAAGAGAAAATTTTATATCCACCGTATATTTAATATCTTACGGTCAGTTGTTATGAGAAGTAATATGGTGCTACCTATTTAAATAAGTAGCACATTCATTTTTTTTATGTTATCAGTTTTAACTTTTTTTAATACGAGAGTTATTGATAATTTTGGTGTAACGTAAATCTAATAAATAAACTATAACAAACCAAAAAAAAAATTTAATATAATGTTATCGAGATTTAAAAAAAAGTTAGATATAAACTCAAATTATTTTAATATTAATTATTATTTTTATGATACACTTCTTATTTTATACTACATGATCATTTTATTATTATTATTTTATTAACTTATAAATTATTTGAACAATTATTGTATTTCATTATTATTTATTAATATTAAATAGCTAAATAAATATGTGTTATTAAATTTATAATATATATATTTAATGTAAATTATTTAACTAATTGTTTGTACTCTTTTAGTTATTTTATATTTATTGAATGATTTAGATATTATATTTACCAAATACTTTTATTAAATTTAATAAGTAATTATTATCAATCGTTAATTATTATTTATTATTACCTGTTAGTATATATATATATATATATGGCAAGAAAATTTATATCTATTTTCTGTCAAAAATATATGAATCATTTTTATACTTTCTTGTATACTAAAAGATCTTCTTGTCCTCCAAAGCATCGGACGTCATACAACCAGCCAAACGCGGTCTTAAAGATAGAAAGATTTTAACTTGCAAATTATATTATACAAGAATTTCGTGACAAAACATTGTGCCAACTGTTCTTTTTTTTTCTCTAAAGTGATACTTCTCGATATTTAATCCTGTAAATTCTGTTTATTCAAAATTAATTCGATTTCAATATAAACCACTTTCTGTCACCAGTTTTAGCTCTGAATTTAATTAGGCATTGTCATGCCATATAAACATCTTCTTTAATTATTTTTTTTCTTGGTTATAGTTTGATCTCCTTTGTTGTTGTATATGAACGCGTGATCTCCAAAATCAAGGTTATGATGGTGATTAATTTAGATGATAAATAATTTATTTTTATTTAAATAAGTTTCGATATGTGTATTTATTTATTGCCGAAAAATTTGCTCGTGATTTGCGACCAAAGCGAAATAGAGAAATTATTTTGAATAGTTTGATGGATGAAAAAAAAATGATGTGCATCCTTCGATTTATTTTATTTTATTTATTTATTTGGTAACAATGAAAAAACATGGGGAGATCTTTTGAGGAAGTCATAATCTTCTTACAGTTGGCATAACGCAATTGCCGTGTGCCATGATGTTGGTTGGCATAAAAAGTAGTTTGACTTTTATTGCTCTATATATATTTATATTAGCTAAAGATATATATAGAGTAAGAATAATAAGATATAATTACTTGAACATTTAGTGGAGAAGAACCTGAAAGCAACCGCACTCGTGAAAAGAAGGAAAAAAAAAGAAAATTTTAAAACATCGAAGGGTTAGTTTCAGTTTTTCAAGAAGTAGGTCTTTTAATAAAGAATAAATTAAGAAATATGATAAAATGTTTTAAGCTTGAAAAACTATTGGACTTATGTCACTTTCATCTATAATATCTTCTTATATTCTTCAGATTATAAAGAGATTTATGAGCCTACTATATATTACGAATTAATTGTCCGTCACTTGTAGTCTGTTCTCACTTTTATGCAGATTTAATATCACATATAATTATTTTTTTTTTGGAAAATTAAACAAAAAAAGATATCCTACCCGAAAAGCTTAAATTATGTTTTGGATAAAAAATAACTCTAGGCTTAAATTTTCACTTATCAATCCTGACTTTCCATCATTAACTCATGAGTTATTAAGTTACATTTGTTATTGTTGTCGATATACTATTTTCACATGATATGATTTTCTTACTAAATGAACATTTAAGTGACCTAGATAATCTTTAGTTAAGGCACTTTCATGTTTTCATTTTAACCACATGAGACAGTTGTGAGATGTTAAAGTTTATATATAAGTGAACATAAGTTAAAAAAAATATCATAATAAACTATGTTCTTTTAAAAAAAATCAACCAATTAAAAGTGGCTTCCTTTTTTTTTCCAATATTTTTAAGATGCTTTTTCGGACTTGAAATGTTTGACATTTATTGCCTGAAAACTACTATTTGATCTCAACCACTTTAACATATATAAAAGAATTAGTGCTGTAATCTTATGTAACCTAATATATTCACACAATAATCAGAACAGAAAAAAAAATATCAAACTTCTTACAATGAAGAGAGTATTTTCTTCCTGTTTTTCTTTTTACAAAATTGTAACTTCAACTGAAACCTTAAAATAAAACAATGTTAAATTTATTACCTCTAATAAAACATTAGGCCCGACAAGCAGCTAAATTTGATATTATTATTTTAGGTAATTGTTATTTTTTATGGACACGTCATTAAAAATTAATTATTAAAGTTTATTTTGTGGTATTGGCATTAAATACGCTGGTAATTGCATCATTTTAATATCCAGCCACTTACTTCTCTCGACCCACACCACCTTCCCAAAGTCGCAGACAGCGCCACGAAAAAAAAAACGCCAAAGCGCGTTCTTGAGCTCACCGGCGGCGACGTCGCTACTCCTGTCACCGCTGCCTCTGCTTTGTGGTGCTCCGCCGGAAGACCGGGAGGAAGCCATCGTCCGTGTATATAGACCGAATCCTGCGACTGGGGTCCCGGCCACTGCTTCGAGGTGAGGAGGAGCTCGCAATGGCGATCCTCGACGGAAAGACGGGGACAGCGAGCTCTGGTGGAGAGGGAAAAGGCTGGGGGATCTGCCGGATTCCCTTTTTCGGCAGCGGAAGCGGGGCGGGTTCGTCGTCGTCGTCGAACTCGTCGTCGACGCTTGGCTTGACGCAGCAGAACCGCGGCCAGTCGTCGGTCCGGAGCCAGGCTGGGCAGGCTGATGGAGGGCCCGCGAAGGCCGGTCGCCAGGGAACCTCCGGCGGAGGGAGTTCTATGTCGTCGGTGGCCAGGTCGCTGCTGCCCACACGACGACGACTCCGGCTCGACCCGCCCGCCAAGCTCTACTTTCCATGTGAGTTGGTTTTCTCTCATGGTGAAAATTTCTGAAAAATAACCGATCTTTGTTTCGTTTATATTTGACGTTGCTTAACAGATATCTATCCTGATTCTGCAGACATCATGATGAATCATGATTTTTAGTTCCTCTTCTTATGCTGATCTCGTTTCCGCAATAAAAATTGAATCTTTAAGCTTGATTTGCTTAGGAATATGGAATTGGGATTTTGTTTCCTGTAGATATCACGATTTAGGTCTTAGATTGTTTGCTTTCTGAAGATGACTAAGGAATTTTGTGGTTATAGTTCAGCTGACAGTAACTTCACATAGTAAAAAAATCTGCTCTTGTCTATCAATTTGATGCAATTTGTAATTAGTGCTCTGGTAAAAGCCTTCTGTTTTCTTGTACACTTGTAGAAAAGTTTATAGTATTGTCACTTGTCTGTGGATTGTTGCGGATTTCACATCATACAGTAAAATTGTCAAGTCAACTCTTTGTTGTGCGTCAGGTTGTTTCCATAGTTTGATTTATCTATCTGTTCTTTCTGGGATGACTATTTTGGTATAGGTATGCCATGACAGTTTACTCAATTCCTTTCTTTTCATCTAGACGTTTTGAAGCTTCCTTCTGCACAGCAATTGGTGTTTCATCCACTTCAGGATTGGCTATATTTGGATAATAATTTCATTAATGTTAAAAATATAAATTAAACACCATGGTTTGCCAACTGCCATACTATGAGTTTTCTCCCTCTTTCAATGCGGCAACTTGCTAGGAGCCTGTATTTGACCATGTAACAGACTGGTATGCTAGGATGGGCTTCCTTTATCTAACTAAAATTTCTTGAGATTATTTTCATCATGTTTGTGGTCCCGGCTCTCTTTATTATCCGTCTATTTCCATTTTATGTTGTTGAAATTTGAGGGGTTGATTATGTATGCTTAGACCTTGTGGTTCTGATGTTTCTTCATGTTCTTTTCCATGTTGAAGTTGAACCTGGCAAACAAGTTCGAAGTGCAGTCAGGATAAAGAACACTAGCAAGTCGCATGTAGCATTCAAGGTATGAATAACATGTCATAGAATAATCATTTACATGTTTCTGTTGCAGATAGTGCTGACATATATTCATCCTATGGTTATTGCTAATTTTCTTTGAACATGTTTCCATGTGCATTCACCTCTTGATATGCTGGATTTCAGCTTTATTTATTGCTAACCATTTTTTGTTCCAGTTTCAAACAACAGCGCCAAAGAGTTGCTTCATGCGCCCACCTGGCGGCATACTTGCTCCTGGGGACAGTATCATTGCAACTGGTGATTTTCTTGCCTTTATCCCTTTTTTGCTGGAGTTCTCTTAATCTGCATAATGTGGTGAATTCATATAGTTAGACGTTAATTTCTCTTTCAAAATCCTGAAACAGTTTTTAAGTTTGTGGAACATCCCGAGAATAATGAGAAACCATTGGACCAAAAGAGCAAGGTTAAGTTCAAGATTGTTAGTCTGAAGGTGCAAGGGCCTATGGAATATGTGCCAGAGCTGGTTAGTCCATCTTAACCATCCATCCTTTCACCTTTCATCAAATTCGGTCCATTTTTCTTACTGATAATATAAATTTTCTTTATTCCTGAACAAAATGAGTTATCTGTTTCTCTTCATCGAGTCTTTCTTCAGCTCAACATGTTTCCGTGGTTTGCTTAACAACAGTTTCAATATTCTTGTAGACCTTTTATCACTGAGGGAAAAGGATGACTACAGGAGGTTGGCGGTCATCCATATTATTCGTATATTCTCTAGGGGGAAAATAAAGTACTAGATGTGATTAATGAAAAACAGAAGTTCATACCAGGGAGGGGGTCTCTTTTTGGTACTTTTTATCTTATATGAGAACAGATAGACTTTTAGTACAACAGTGTAACTTCTCCCATTTGCTTCCATCTGAAATTTTGATGCTTAAGCATATATATGAAGAAAAAGTAGATTGATACCTGTGCCTACTTGTACAACAGGACAAATAGGATAATGTCTGAAGGAGGTTTTTTTATTTAATTATCAATATGTAGGGTTTTCATGAGCTAATCATTCCACTTTTCTTTTAGTTTATCTCTCTGATTGAAGAACCCTCAACTGTCTGATGCTGTCCTTAAAAATATATTTTCTATGTTAAGAACCAGTCATAGTTCCAAGCTTTAGATCTTTTATTAAGGAGTTAATATTACTATCTAATTGATATGTATTGCACATTACCTTCATTAACTATATGCTTAATGTTTACTTTTATCTGTTTCTGAACTATGCTCAATTTAATCAATATCAAGCACAATGTTCTTTGTCACCTCTGTAACAGTTAAATCTCAATTGTGATATTTGATGGAGAAACGGTTTTTTAAGCAGTTTGACGAGCAGAAAGATCAGGTTGCAGTAGAGCAAATTCTGCGGGTTGTATTTTTAGATCCTGAACGCTCAAGTCTTGTAAGTCATTGCTCATATATGTTAGTTTCATGTTAAATGATATATTATCTCAATATAGGGTGACCAATTATATGCATTGCATAATTTCTGTAGCAATTGGATAAATTAAAACGGCAGCTTGCTGAGGCAGAAGCAGCACTTGAGGCACGCAAAAAACCTCCAGAAGACTCGGGTCATCGGATTGTTGGAGAGGGACTTGTCATAGATGAATGGGTAAATTCATCTTCATATTCTGAATCTTTTTAACTTGATCTTTTATACCGTGAGCTCATGTGAAACTGTTGTTATTTTTTTTTTTCAGAAAGAAAGGAGAGAGAGATATCTTGCTAAGCAGCAGGTTGGAGGGATTGATTCCTTGTAAAGTGCAGTTTCTCAATGTTGTAACTTTCTAATATCTACTTTAGGTCAACTCAAATGTCTGTCCATATAAAGGGTGAAATTGTTAGCCTTAAAGGTTCGTTTGGCAACACTGATGCAATGATGTGCCATGAACCATTGTGCTTGACATGAGTTTATGTTCTTGTAAATGATGGCTTGTCTGTACTTTTACATGGAAGGGTTGTAGTGTTGGTACTTGGTAAGCATGTTGTTTCACTTTTCTTTCAAGAAAATTGAATTTGTAGCATGTTTCCATCATGTTGACTTGGAAATCATTTTCCACTCTAGATTCTATTTTATTGCAAACTTAAGCATATACAAAAACTAACTTCCAGACCCTTTTACCATAAAAAAACTAACAGTTAAATACTTTCAGAATAAGATAACATGAATGTCAATCTCAGATGCTGACAGTGATTAATACTTTTTGTTTTGTAGAAATTGGTAGGACATGTTCAAATATGTTAACTAGGACATTTTATTTTGTTATGATATGCTAAACTCTTCAGAACTCTAATACCATAATGGACTACACAAATTTTCTCAAGTAAAATAAAAATGAAATTGCAGATACATGATCTTCCAAGAAAACATGTTTTGCTGTCTTGATCTCCCTTACATTGTTACAACATAAAGAAATTAGTTTGTATTGGGATGATATGTCATGAAAATGAAGTGTTCCTTTGCTGTTCGTTCTTGCATTTTTGTGGTTCTCCAACTCCTTGTTCATTACCACCATATCATCAAACTATGAGCTTCTGCAAGTAGTCTCTGTGCGGGTCCTATATCCATCTCTTTCAACATGCAATTTGGTGTCTTCCCCCTTGGAAAAGGAAGAGGAAACAAAGCAGCAGTGGCCACCAGCAGTTTAGTGACTGAGAGATTTCAGATGAACAAGACAGGAGCAAAACCATGCATGTAGACCAATCTGCAACCTAAACGTTAACATCTCTCAATAAACAGAAAAACAAAAAGTCAAAAAAATTCCCTTTGCCATGAAACAAGAAACACTCAAGTTACTTAACAAAGAAGATAAAAAAAAATCTACAAGTTGATTGACTACTCTTACCTTGATATCATGATTTCTCTTCATCAAACCAATAGCTCTCTGGAATTAATGTCCACATCCTCTTCCAACCATCTCAGCCACTGCTCTTGTACAACACCCACAAGACTGCCCAATTATATCTCTGAAGTTTATAACCATTGTGTTTGTCATGGAACGACGAGGCTTGTGAACAGTGTATGCATGGCCCCCTCCTCTGTGGAGTACGCCATGCCATATTGACGACAGATTGGCCAATGATTAGCAGCAGAGAAAAGGATCCATTGAGCTCCGAGGAGGCACTGCAGGTTGTTTTCTACTTGAGCTGTTGGGGGACTGACTGAAGTGCCTTCATATCTTTCTCATTGTCTGTCCAAGATGCTTTAGATCTTACAAGAGCGAGATTGTTCACAGTTTCAAAAAGCTCAAAGTTTCAGAATCAGGAGGTCAGGAAAAAAAAAGATCTAAGTTGCAGTTCCAGTGACAATTGCCATACGGTGACAGTGTTTTATTGATCTTCTACCCAAATCTTTTCTTTCTTAAAGAAAGAGCCCTCTCTTCATGTACAAGCATTAGCTTCTTGATCACTGATGAGTTTTTTTCCTTTTCCTCTCTCCTTCTCTGTGATAGCTTTCTTTTTTCTTGAGAGAAAATCTTATTCGGTTCTGAGCAAATAGACAAACTGGTCGTGTATGTCTCTGTGGTTACTTAATTTAGATTTGAACTATAAAACTATAATATACAAAGATCAGGAGCAAAGTGCATACAAAAATGTTCAAACAAAATACTTGAACCAAGGACGATTGACACAGATGATTAGCTGGATCTCTGTCCCGAATTGAAGGACGAGAGAATTAGTAGCCTCGAGTTCGAGCCTCGAAGTCATCATTTTGATCAGAATTTATCTTGTCGCTCCCAATTCGAACATCAAATTAATTAAGTGCTAATAGCTCTGAACACCGGTGGATAGTCACCAGAAAAAAAAATACTTGGATCATGTATAGCCTTTAAAATCAAAGGGCACATTAATTTTGTTTGCCCACCCCTGAATGCACATATCATTTCAAAAAATAAGACGAAAGAATGTATTATATATCATAAACAGAAATAAAATATAATTAAAATGCAGGTACCACTCGAAAATAATTAATTAATCGGACTTTTATAAGGCTGGAAGATTGATGATAAATGAGGCAGGGCAAAGAAAGCATATATACAATCTGATAAATTTAGAAGTTCGTATGAAATATGATAACCGGTCGAAACATCATAATTGAAGAATGCTGAAATTGGATGATTACTTCCAAAAGAAAATAGTTAAAAAAATTATTACATAGTTGGATTATTCAACACTGACTTCTTGGAAAAGTATAGTGAAGCAAGATGTACACACATTGTAGATATTCACATTTTTTGGAGCGAGACATCTTTCACAATTGGTTCACCTTTTAATAGATTAGAAAAGAATCTTAAGAAGTCGTCATAATACATATTTATTAGTGTGAAATTTAAATTAGTTTAAATAATTATTTAATATATTTATGTAATAACAGTAAAAAAAATCTAAACTAGTAAGAAAAAACACACTGTCGGTGTGAATAAAGCTGTGATTCTTATGTTGTGCAAATAATATCACAATATTTTCCAAACTACACAGTGTAACATTTTTTTCTTACAATATTTCGTATAGTATATGAAAACAAATATATTTGTCCGCTAGGCAAGCAAAGGTATTCCAAATTTTTTATCATTCATTTTTGTCAACATTAATTTTACTTCAAAATTTCCCATTGAGAAATAAAAAAAATTCCAAATCGTAAAAAAAAATCATTTATCCTCGTGCAGAATATATTTTATACAAATAAAATAGACAGAGGAGATTAATACACTAATTAAGACTCCTTCCTGTAATGAAATCTTTCTATATTCCGCAACCCTGCAACTTTAATCACATCGGAGCGTCTCCAGCAGCGTTCCCCTGCATCGGACGGCTAGCATTCAACCTCCTACTCCAACGACTAGTTTCCCCTCTAACGGTCAAAAAACAGGAGCCTTCGTCCTCCTTCCATCAACGGCACAGAGAGCCCACAAATCCATTAACACACTGCAACACCAAAATCCTTCACCATTTCTTTTTCCTTCGCATCTGAAGAAGATGAACCTTCTGCAACTCCCATCCGACTCCATGGACGCCCTGCAAAACCTCCAGATATGGGACTGGGAGGATCGTGCCGGCGAAGTTCTTGGACCCGAAGCAGGGACTGGCGAAGAATCTTCCTGCGACGCCGGGGTCGAAAAGGGTCGAATACGGGACTCCGGCGAGCGCGCGGTCGTTCCGCCGACGAGGGCTGAGTCTAGGGCCGTTGGAAATCGTCAGCGCCACGCCGACGAAGGTTCTGGATCTGGGGCGCGACTCCGCCAAGAAACCCGGGTTGTCGACCTCCAAGAAAACTGAGACAACTCCGGCGAACGCGCAGTCATCCCGCCGGAGAGGGCTGAGCCTGGGACCGTTGGAAATATTCAATACCGCGCCGGGGAAGGTCCTCGATCTTGCAAGAGCCAAGAACCCCATGGCCTCAAAGAAGATCGAGGAGACTCCGGCGAGCGCCAAAGCTCGGCGAAGAGGGGTCAGTCTCGGACCGCTGGAGATTCATAAGACCATCAGGTTGGATCAGCAGGAGAAGCCCAAAGGAACTCCGATTAGATCAGTTCAGAGTTGCAAGAAGCCAAACTTCAAGAAGCTCGAAGGCATCGAGGAAGAGAAGGAAACGCGTTCCATCACCAAGTCTCAGCCTGCAACAGCAACCTCGGGGCCAAAGACAGTTCCCCGGAGAGGCCTCGGTCTCGGAACTCCTGAGACAGCCGCCATCGCACGAGCTCGCAATCCAAGCAAGCTTCAGGGTATCAAAGAAGAGGAGGAGAAGGGGAGACGGAGTTCAAGCGCAAGCCCGAAACCTCACTGCCGATCCGGCGCTAAGGCCCTTGAACTGAGGAAAGGCGTGGCAACGGTGGGAGCAAGTAAACCGGCGAGAAGAGTGGTTGAATCACTGGCGAGCTTGAAGCCCAAGGCTCTGTTCCAAGACGGAGGAATCGGCGGCGGAGTCATCCCCAGCAAAAGGCCATTGAAGGGCAGCGGCGCCGCAAAGGGGAGAGTCGTCGCCAGCCGCTACAGTCTGGCCACTGCCCGGACTCCCGGGGAAGAACCGGGCAGCAAACGGCGCAAGTGGTCATTGCCGGAGCTGGGCGAAGAGGAGAAGACGATGGATGGAGCTCCGAGGGAGTCATCCGGGTCTCTGCCGGAAGGCAAGGCAGCAAGTGAAGGGGCTGAAATGGTGGATCAGACAATGGAGGAGATTACCGGCGATTTGGATGCGGAGAAGTGGGCTCGGTCGATTCTGAGGCTCGCCGGAGGACTGCCAAAGATCAAGAATTTGAAATGCGACATGGAGACCCCCCGCGATTCTGGATGTGCCAAGAGAGTTGCTGAACTGGTTGACAGGAAGCCGTTCTTTCCTCTGGAGGAGTCCCCATGCTGCCAGGTGCTGAACTTTGAAGACGAGGAGTAGCATTTAGTATTGCTGCAATATGACATTAGAAAGAACAGAAAAAAAAAAAAGAGTATAAGCTACTACTGATCTGTGATCGGGTGCTATTATCATTTGTTTGGCTCATTTGATGTCATCCCATTGGTGGCATGGATTTCCTTATTGTGTGAGGTTTCTTGTTACACTCGTTTTCTGAATCTATTATTTATGGTTGTTGATCTTTGAGAGAGGCCCCTGCTGGCAGACGGGGAGGAGACACTCCCAACAGGAGAGGGGTTCAGTATTAAACGGTTGGCAAGCCAGTCCCCGCTGCGATTCCCATCTCGTTGAATGGTGTTGGATTGTGATGTTCCACACTTGATGTCGGCAATTATGCTGCTCTGCCATCCTCGGACATTGTTTCCTGGCTCTAAGCTTTTCTGATACCCTGCCCCCATGGGCAAACCTCTAGGCCAATCTTGATGCTTCACAGTTTCATTTTTTTCAATGAGAAAGTCAGATCATCTATTAATGAAGTGTCCAATGGTATCTTGATACAAAATATGAGAGAGTCCATGAGGTGGTACTCCCAACCAAAATTGATCAAAGGCCGTAGTTCTAGCAATAGTTGCTAAGTAGTGTTTGTTCCTTAAATACATGTCTAGAATCATAAAGAGCAAAAGAGGAGAGAAAGTTTCAAATGTCCAGCATAATATTTTTAATGTGCCATGGGCAGCTCACTTTCTTCATTAGGATTTGAATTAGCATGAAGGAGTCACATTCGATGAAGACCCTGGTGTATCCCAATTCTTTACACTTTTTGGTACCGCAAAATAGAACCCAGGCTTTGGCCTCTAATGCTGATGAAAAGTTCTTGGTTAAAGCACCTGCAGCCAAAAAAACATCCGTTAGGTTGTCTGAGTAGATAACCTGCACCTCCCAAATCCTCAGGTCTTGATGCTTAACAGTTACAGCCAGCAATAGTTGAGTTATTCGAATGTCGTAGTAGGAAGCCTTTGTCCAAGTTTATAGTTATTGTTGCCACTTTCAAGTAGTTATACGGATCTTGTTTGGAACAACACAATGGTGAAAAATACCTTGTCTGTAGGTAGAGGAATTTTTTCTAGAGTTTCACATGTCATATTTAGATTTTGTACTACCATTTGAATAGTTAATAACTATTAACGAGTAGCAAATTAATTATTAAGTTTAATAAAAATATTTGATAAATATAACTTTTGAATCAATGACTAAAAAATGTAAATAATTATAGTTATTATATATATCTTAAATTAAATAATTCATTTTTATTTTAACTATTTTAATATTAGTAAATAATGATAAACAGCTGATCAAATAATTTATAAATTAATAGTATATCATACCAATAATGATTATAATGAAATATTTTGAACGTGTATATGAAAATAAAGATATTGAGTTTTAATTATCCTATCATTATTTAAACAATTTAAATAACGTGTTGACTTAATCATCACGCTATATTTTATTATAAATATTATTTTAAATATGTGTCAAACAATGTCTTAGTATCGTAGTATATCGACAAAATCTCAAAGAAAAATGTGGTGACAATTAGCATCTATTGATAAATGGGCGCTAATGATGGATTCTTCTTATGATTTTGGTTTTCGGACAGGTTGTGTTCGAGATTCGATTCGGCCTTCCCTAGTGACAAATTCAGCAACCAGTTGGTCATCCCAATGTACTAACTTTTTACCATCGATCTTAGTGGACCAAGATCAAGCAGCCATTGGTCATCCCAAAATCTCATTTGTTGTCCCCGAGCCAATCCTCCTCCAGATTCATTGTAATCAGCCAAGCATCACAAGGCTGTTCCAATTTCCAAATGCACCTCTTTTCTTATTGTCAGCAGAACTTTTATCGAAAAACCATCAATTTTTAATGCCAAGTCCAACCTGCTCTGGTTTACAGACGTGCCAAGTTGGAGTTTCCTTCGATCCATGGAGTGGCCTCATTCGACGCTTCTGCAGAGCTTCTCATTTTAGTTTAAGTAGCAATTGAGCAGCCGTGGGGAGGGACAAGGCAACCGATGTCCGCGACAATGTTATAAGTCGAATGTATTAGCAACTAGAAGCTTGACTAATCTACATCTCTACGCAGTATCATTCTTGATTCAAAGACACGGCGATGCCAACAAGGCAACAAGATCAACCATCGCAATTCTAAAAAACGCATTCGAACACATTAAGCTTCAAGCTTCACATAAGAAGGAAACATCTAATGCCTTACCATGGAGACCCTAAGTTCAATACGTCAATTTGTACATTAAGATGAAACCAAAGCATGATGTTGATGACCTAAAGCTGTGAAATAATGCACAAAAAATGTGCATGGACATCACATTGCAGAAAAGAAATACCACAAACATTCCTACAGAACTGGCCTCTCAAGTTGTTAACAGAAACAAAAGCATCATATACTAGTTTCATACTTCGACAACACAAATCAAGTATCTCAATGTAAGCTACATTAACCTGATTAAACGACTAGAGAGTGAAGCTCTGTGTATAGTCAACAGATAAACTGATACTCCAGATAGACCAATAGCCCAGTATACTTTGATGCACACAGACGTCATACTCATAACCATGAATATACATGCAACATAAGTTAGATATGTTGGTAATATTAAACCACTTGAGCTCGAGTAACATGAAAAACAATCATCTATTACAACAATGGTTCAACACTGCTGGGGCAAAATATTGTATATAAGAGGTTATTACATTCCACTGTTTAGGAAGCCTGATTATAAAGCTCGAGAGCTTTAGACCACAATATCAAATCTCAAAAATCATCACCCCTCGAAATGACTTCTTTGCATGTAGGTCGGAGCAATATGGTGTGCTCAAATTGAGACACATAACTTCCCTTCATATCACATAGAGGAGGATACGGCTGCAAAGGAGAGAAAATTGATGAAATATAATATGGAGTTTTTGTTTACCAACATTGTTTGAATTTCATCTAATGTCATAGTTGTCAGATAATAATATTGATCATAAGCAACTTGGAATTATGTCAAACTAAACTGCACATATATAAAAAGGTCAAATATGTTGGGAAAATGACAAAGGGGCTCACAATAGGCCATGGGAAGATTACATATGTGAATCCATCAAAAATTATAAAATTTGCACTAATTGAAGAAAAAGATACTTGGATGTAACACAATGTGAGGAGACTTGTGGAGAAAATAAAAAAAGAGGATGCTCAAGTGATTAAGCATATAAAATTAAGCAGGATCTAAAACATCAATGCACATCCCCCAATGATCAAAGATGGTTAATATTTTAAAATCGCAACATATACGTACCTGCACAACACCTGCATCACACAAGTTTTTCAGTCCCATAAGATACTTTGTCTCTCCAATCCGGTCCAAGTATCGTCGGCAAAAAGCCAATGTCGAAAAATTCTTGTTGATTGTAGCAAGGAGCTGCTTCGCTCTGGGCAACCTTAAAGGTATGTGCCCAACATCAAAGTTTTTCATGTAATGGCTACACTCTAGATCTTCTCTGACATAGCCCTTTCCTGCAATATCAGGCATGCTTATATATGATATGATCTTTAATAAAAATACAAGGATCACAATTTAATCTTTTATATGCATTAGGTTTAATTTAGCTTCAAATTCTCACTGTCCAAACAAATGATTGGATATACAAGTGGTTTTTACAACATTCAGTTAATGCTGTCTTCTACCGAAATAAAAAAATTGTTTTACAAGAAAGAAAACCATTGGCAAAATGCTACAGCTTTAGTCTTGGAAAATAACTAGATAGAGCACGTATTCGTGGTGCAATGACAATAAACTGTAAACCAAGAGGTCTTGAAATCAATTTTTCACCATGAAACTTTATGTACCCCTGTTTTCGAGAATCTGTACCCCTTTTATTTTCAATTTATTTTCCATATGCTACGTTCATGATCCTCCCTTGTAGCCAAAGATGAAAAAAAAACTAGATACCTTTTGATCCAATCGTGTCAGCTACACGAAGGTGGGCACTCTAAAAAGAGAAGTCAACCACAAAGAATATTAGTTGTACATTACCTGTCGACCCAAAAGTCTCAATTGCATAAAATTCTCCTTCCTCCATTTTAGTTTGTTCTCCACCTTTTACAATGGGAACCGATTTTCCAGCATGAATTTGGTACGGCCCAATGCTATGACCATTCAAGTTCCTTATACTTTTAACTGCACCAAGAGGCAAATACAATTATAACTCTGGTTGAGGAAAAAGGGAAATATCGACAAAAGAATGACTAGGCAATTATTGTAGTTATCCCACTATATTAGAGGTAAGAGAATGCACAAAGAGACCAAAGGTATACAATGTCCTCAAGAAGGCCAAAAGTATACCTAATGGTATCTCTCCCCACTCCCTAATTAACTTAGAGAAATGGTAAACAATATTCTCCGTACAATATCTGGATATACCAGACATGATGCTTCTCTAAAAACAACGTATGTTAGAAGGAACACATTAATGCAGATATACCATATCAATACTTGCACATTATGATGGACTACAACACACCAAATTTCAATGACAGAGTATACCTTGGAATGTCTTCCCATTAATTTCCACCTCATATGATTCCATAACCTCTTGGATAGCAGCACCAACATCACATAGACGTACATCAATTCCAGCTTCCTAGACATGTAAAGCGAACAATAATGTTAGAACTTCATAACAAGATGCACGAATCCATGAATTGCAAATACGGAATGGAAGAATATCTCTTTCACAGCTAGCAACACCCTTAATTTGCTGCATTAATGTCTATTATCACCACACTTCAGCATGTTAAAAAGAATGTCTATTGTTCAATAACATTGAAGACTTTAAATGTGAATGACATTATATTGAAACAAAATCCTTCAGATACAGTTGCACTTGCAAAGTAAAACAGAATTTTCCAGAGTAAATACTGAAAGAACCACATTTCAACAGTCTTCAAACAACTTCAAATGTCAAACTCCGGGTCTGATCAATTGGCCAATCTTGAATCAAGAAACAGGGGAAGGTAAGAACTAACAATTTAGACAAGGATTTCTTTTCGAAGACAAGGACTGTTATATTCCATGTGCTTAATTTATTTTTTACTCTAAAAAAATTTATGGGGATAAGTACTTAATATATTGAAAAACACAGGTCCATTTTGGCCTACCCAAGGGAGATCCATAATTTTAGAGTCATATGATGATAAGAAGAGGAACAAGTTATAGCTCAAGGCGGCAAACCTCTCAGAAAAACGGCAACCTGGTATAGCCAAGAGCAGGACATTTTTTACTTGCCACAAAAGAAAAACTTGGCTAGCACAAGTCAGGTCCATAACTGAATAATTAGGAGAGCTCCAACTTGAATCAATCCACCAAAAGGTATTTAGGATAATATCTTTTATAGAAATGTTTGCACATACAGGTCCTTGCATGCTTTAGTTAGTGAAGACAGCACAGATAAATCAGGAATTATTTTTCCGTCACTAAATACATGTATTTTTTACAGCTAAAGTTTCCAACAAGCATCACCAAGAAGGACCACATAATTTGATTTGCAAATACGTATAAAAGATCTGACAAATCACACCTTGACTCCAGTATTTGTAGCTTCTTTTGAAGCCTGAAGCAATGGATCAAACATAGGATTAAACGCCACTGTAAACGCACAGTCAACTATACGTCCTGAAATAACAATCAAACAAGAACTAAAATGTTTAAAATGTCCAAGAGATAAAAGCAAGAATCAAAAGAATGCATTTGTTTTTTTAGGGGTACAAGAAAACATTTGTTTTGAGAGGTACAAGAAGGCATTTGCAGATAAAGCTTCAAGAAAAGAAATGTGATCCATTACATTACCATCAATGTGTGTTCCAAAATCGAGTTTCATCACATCATCATACTGGAGTACAGTGTTATCACCAGAATTGGGGGTCCAGTGAGCTGCAACCCTGGCAGAAGCCAAATTCATTAGTTAAGTCTTATGTTTAAGGAAAGAAAAAGAAATGAAAAGAAAAGAGAAAATGCAAACCATATAATTGATGAACATTTACCAATTTAAGGAGCATCCTGTTGGAAAGGCAATCCCTGCTTGGAGGCCATTCTCCTTTATTAACTTCCTTACCATATTTTCCAAGGTTTCACACATGTCAACCATTAGCATTCCCGGCTTAATTATGCTTCTCATATATTTTCGCACCTAAACCAAAAAGTGTACATTATGATATGTTCATACCCAAAGGGTGGAAGATAATTTGCTTTCAAAAAGTTCCCTGGTCACTGAATACAGTGTTATAAGCAAGTACTAAAAAGTTGAAGTTACAAAACTAACCTGTCTATGAACTTCTGCTGCACGACGAACTGAATTATACATAGGTTTCTCAAGCCGCTCAAGCTCCCTCTTCTCTTCGGATGTTGTCCTCCATAGGTTGCTGGTAATCAGAAGTCCTAGGTTATTCAACAAGTCTGCAGTCCAAGAAGATCTAATTGTGTACTCAAGAAATTGGTAAGGTCCAGTCTCAAGTCAGTCTCCCTGGATTATTTTTCGAGGGAAAGAATGGCAGACTGTGCCAACCATCCGTATTCATTTATTCATCCTATACAAGGAAAACATATATAGGTGCCACTCAGTTAAGAGATTCAGTTAGCACTCCCCCCCACTTATTAATCAAGGACCTCACCACATGTACAAAATTAAAATTATGTTTAACCTTCTTGATATAATATATAGGTTGCTGATTTTTTAGTACCCTAGGTATCTGTGTTTGATGATTACTTAACCTAAACGTGCATACACAATGTGCTTAAGAACTGTACCACTTTCAAACTTTAGTTATGCTGGTGAACGAAGAACTGGCCTTCTAGTTTATTACGCAAGACAAAAAACTTGTGAATGACACATCAATAGACTGAATTGCCTTTTTAAGAAAACTTCATATTTAACAACTCAACAGGTTAAGAGAGTACTTTGTGAGAAGAACCACTGGAATTGAAAATCTCAATAAAAAAAGTCACAACAAATATACCATGAAATTAAATTTAACAAAGATATAAAAAAAACAAACTAACTAACACAGAATGTCAAGATCAATTTAGAACCATCGATTAATCTCTTAAACGATCACCCAGTGACATAAACATGAATGCAAATAAAATCTAATCAAAGAACAGGAGACTTTGCATAGGACTTTTAATCCAATTAGGTTAGTGTTTCGAACATTTTATCTTCAGCAAGATAAATAATAAAATGTTGGTAATTCAAGAAATATAGAGCTACTTCTATATGTTGGCTAAGATCAGATAGCAGACTGAAATTAATATGTAAATATAACAGAAATCAGAGAATTATTCTGGCCTGCAGCCATAAGTGGACATACTCATCCTTGTATTGTTGGATTTCCCCTTCTGGAAACTCTCCTGAAGGAAAAAGTTCATCTACAGGAATAGATGGTGGGTTGGTCTGTTCGAGTGGCTGCTTCTTTTTCCTGTGTATGTTTGAAGATAATAACAATTAGATTGAATCATGAAAGATAAATAACCATAAGATTGATTATAAGAAGCACCAAAAGATCTTCTGTGCAATTAAACACAAGCACTTACTTCGGTTTGCTTTTCTTCTTCTTCTTCTTTGTAGATTCTGGTCACAGTTTTCAAACAAAGAAGTATTAGAGAAGGTGTGTACTATAACCTCTTTAACAACCTTTTGAATTTCTTTTTGTTCAAAACATATGCAACTCAAAAAATGAGACAACTAAAAGTGCAATAACCAGAAGTTGGGTGAAATTATTCATGGAAGTTTATCTTCAACATCCTCCAGCTTATATGATTTGTATTGTGTATAACCACCAAATAGACACTTGATGATTTTTGTTTTGAGAGGATTTGATAACAGATTATTCATGCTAGACATATAACAACATAAAACTTAATAATGTCTGCCTCCATTTATTGTCATCTTTCGTCATATACAGTTGGTAAAATCTTTTTTTTTCCTTTTCTAGGAAACAATTGATATAATCTTGAGAATATTTCTTAAAACATTGTTTCTCAATAAAATTCAGCAATATACTATTGTGATTGAATCTTATAAAAAAATCCAGAACATCCTAGTGGCTTGCATTATATAAAGGCATCAAAAAACATACTGGTTGAATTAATGCATGTTATGACACTGATAAGCGAAGCAACATCACCTGTTGATCCATCTAAGGCTGCAGCATCTGTGGGTCCGTCTTCTTCATCATCTGGCAAGGAAGACTGTGGTATAACTTCCTTACCATTGCTATCATTAAGGTTTCGTCCTTCTTTAGTTTCCTTCTCTTCCTGTCCATGCAAAGCAAACAAGACAGTTATAGAATGCACATGAGGAAAGGAGTATACATCAAAGAGAATTAATTGAAGGCAAACTACTTGAATTACAAAAAACAGAAATATGAACTTTTGAAAGGTTATACTTTGAGGACAAACTAACAGTTGGTCCATGGTAATCTTCATCCGATACAACAATACAATACGTCCTTGCATTATTGTATTGATATTTTAGAAAGAATAATGGCAACCTTAAAACCACCATCTAATGCTAGTTAACAACATATGAAAGCATGTCTGTTCATACTAATTAAGATGGTCAACGTGACAAAATAAACATGCACACTTGTATCGTGCACACAGGATAGGTTTCCACAATGACGAACATTTCTGATCATAAATACAATGAGAGTAGATAAGGCATGCAATAGGACACAGTATGTTGTATCAGGAAAGCAAAACTAATGAGGCCTGATCATTTAGGCACCTTTAAGGTAATGTTTGAGAACATTGATATGCAATAACATACTATGCAGATGAAATCATAAATATATTTCTTCACAGATTTTAGGAATAGAACCTTAGCAGAAATATTTGACATAATTTTCTACCTTCTTATAAACTGAAATTTGTTCTCTAATTACTATTTTCTTTTACGAGGAAATTTGTCATTTAAATTTAATAGGGAAAACATGCCTCTCATATATAACATTTATTTTCCCTCAAAATTCTAATGAAACATCAATAAATGGAATTTTGTCATAGAATTAAAAATTCTTGGATGTCCAGATCATACAAAACATTCAGTACAGAAGGCAGGATCCTTTAAAAATATGTGCACGCACAATAATGAAATGAAGATTTATCCTAATGGTTCAGAAAAAAATCAACATAAGGAAACGGCTTGCAAGTGTTGCAATCCAGAAAGTCTCGATATTGAAAATCGTATACAAACTCCTAATAAAGAAAGACAAGAGACAATTCAGTACACACAGCAATGCTCTTGTGTCCTCTGCTAAATAATTTATCAAATTGCAAGATAATTACTGAAATCATATAGCATCCTCCACTAGAGAATTTGAGCTTTCAAATACAAAAGATACCAATTTCAGTATGCTGAAAACAAAACAAAAATCAGTGGAAACGTCAAATTGGTCTACTAACTTGAGTGGTTCGATTCTCTTCAATGTTTAATGTTTTCACAGCAATCGCTGCTTCTTGAACGGCATTGTTGCCAGATCCATCCATATCTTCTGCTTTCAAGGCTCAGGTATCAATTCTGAAATAAAACGAATGCGAATAAATCTTAGTAATGGTGGTCAGACAGTTAAAGCCATGTTTCTAAGCAAGATTCTGAAAAGCTATTAGCAATCAAACATGCTGCAATCCAAAACCACATTTAAGCCAGATGAAGAATCAAATTCCAAAGACTGCACTGAGTACTAAAATCTAGAAATACCTCACATGCAATTTAGAGGTAAACTAAAGCTAACATTTTTTGACACAATGTCACAAGAATAAATTGTTCAGTTATATACATGAGTTCAGTGCATCTTTCAGAACTTAATCAAATTTATTCGTCTATTCTAGTATAAAGAATAAGTTGTTCAATTATATAGATTAGTTCAATGCATCTTTCAGTACTTAATCAAATTTATTCATCTATTGCTTTTTCTTTTGAGAAAGTATTCATCTATTGCTAGTATAAATACTAAGCTGGCCGATCATATAGAGTTTCTGCATGAAACAAATAAACCATTTTTACTTGGAGATTTACTAATTCACATGCAAGACAAATTAGCGAATTAATTATAATAACCAAAACAAATGTGAATGCCAGAAACCATGCACGAAACAAAGAGAATCTTCCAAACATATCTTAGAGAAAAGAAAGATTAACTCAACTGTTAGGAAAGAGAACAAAAACTCCGTTTTGTTGTTACAAAGAGAAAACACCTGATCGATATCTCTCCAAGTCTAATTAAAATTGGTGTAAAAATCCAAACCAACTCTAGGTTCTCAAGATCAAGTATATATGCAGCAATCTTGCCATAATAATTGTAGTAATTAACAACAAATGATTTCTCAAGAAAATTATATTAAGCAGTGCATCAATAAAAAATCAAAGAGATCATAACATTCATCGTAATTATAGAGCTAATGGTTCATCCGAATCTCGCATAATTATTCTGCCACTCATCAACTAGGAGAAAAAAAAAACTTGATGCGATAGCACATATTGGATTCCTCATATGATTTGGCAAAACCATTTGCCCATTCCCTGACCAAGCCGCGAGGCCCATCCTGGCAGCCCACAGCGTGGCAAGAGACGCAGCTCCGCCACGGCGGGGCAGGACGCGGCCCGCCGCGTCAGCGCCAGAGACGAGGGTCGGACCGGCGGAAGAGACGCGGCCGACAATCGCCGAGATAGAGATCAGAGATTAGAGATTGAGCGTGAGAGAAATGTAAAAAGAATACTGGAGGAGTGAGAAAGGACGTCGACCGCCGACCGATGACGTTCGCCGTCGCCGATGATCGCCGTCGCCTGGGGTACTCCAACGTTCTTGTTGCTAGGGTTTTTGTCTTCCTTTCTCGCGAACGGAGCACGACTTTTATACGGAAACGCAGATGACGCGACGGCGAATGGGTGAGCACGGCTCAAGCTTACTCGGCTCAGTCTGAGCCGGCTCAACATTTTTCTAGAAGAAATGAATAAAGCTAGAAAAATAAAATTCGTAATAAGTTAAGTTGTGACTCTTATGATTGTGTCATAATCATGTCTACGCAATCTAAACTCGTATTATGTCGTGTCATTTTTAAATCAATACTTAGCAATAGGAAAACTATTTTCAATTGTTCTAACTAAAAATTGATTTAAAGGTAAAAATATGCTCAGATAATTATTAATCGATCTTGACTTTTCAAAGCAGGGATAAAAATAATAATTTATTGAATTGCGATAAATGTTAGTAGTTACTTTTATTTAGAGATATTTGTTTTAAATGTTTCTCAAAATTAAATAAATAAGGATTTTTATATAAAAAAAAATAAAATGTTTGATACAATTTGTCTAAAGAAATTGGATATATATTTTATTATCAACTATCATTTCTCTTGAATATCATTTTAATTAAATACTAAGAAGGCGTTTACTACATTACCTATTAATATTACCTCATTACCTCACAGAAAAATTACCACCTATTAAATTATTAGTAATGCACATTACCCTATTTATTTTATATAAGTAATCCAAATGATAATTCAGATTATCATATTTAATAATATACGTCATTTTACCAAAATACTCTTCATAAATATTATTAAGTTAAAAAATTTGTATTATTGAATTAAAATTTATCAACTTAAATTATAAACTCACAAATTAATGAATTTAAGCATTTAATACCCTTCAAATTAAAATAATAATAAAATAATTTGTATAATTAATAATAATAATTTATAAAAATATTAGTCTATATAATACTTATAAATAATAATTAGTGCTATATTTTAATTCATAATATGATCATAATAATATAATTATTTAAATAATATTTATTATGGTCATTAATTTATATTATTATTATTATTATTATTATTTGTGTTGTTGTTATTATTATATGATGATTTATTATTGTATTATGTTTTATTTATGTAAGTTTTAAAAGGGCGAATAGGGAAACTAATATAAATAAAATTATCATTTGAGTGGTAATCTAAATAGACATCCCCTCATAAATAATGTGAATTACCATTTCATAGACAATATGCATTGCTAGAATCTCGTTTTTGTTTTCATTCAGTATTTTGTTTTCATTTAGTAGTCTAAATCTTTTTTTTTTTAATTTTTTTGACATTTCTTGAAATTTTTATTTATTTTTATCTCTTTTCTCTCAAATATTTATTTATATATTAAATATTAGTCTAATTCATATTGTCTACGAATTAAAATAAATAAACATAATAATTTGGTGGGCTCAGATAATTTTAAGTTCAGATTATCAGTAGATATAATTAATTTAGTTATAGTCTAACTTTTTGAATCAGATTATTTATACTTTTGCTATTTTATTTTGACAACATACTTTTTCAATGATAAGATAGTATATGACAAATCCAAATAGCGAGACACCCTTGTCCTCGGCACTTTCTAAACTAAAAATGAAGATTATCTTAATTATTAAGGTCAAATTTGATTGAAAAGAAAAGCATTCGTTGAGTTCTATTTAATTTAAAAAAGTAATTTGAAAAAATGGTTTTATTACCAAATATGAAAGAAGTTCAACTTTTCATTGATCAAAAGTAGATTAAAACTTCTGAAAAAACGATTGGCTGAGATGATCAATGAGTTCGGTTTAGAGAGATGTAATATTGAATTTAATTTTAAAATAATTAATTTAATAAAAAGTTATCTTTTCTCTCTCATTAAAATAATGAATTAATCAAGTATCAGAAATTTTAACATTGATAGGTTATTGATCATGATCAAAAAGAAGAATAAAATTTGAAAGAATGAACTATTTATTTCTCAATTGGGAAAAAAAGACTAACTTTCCTATTTCTAAGATTATTTTCTTAATTTTTTTTAAAATCATATGCCAAATATAAAAAAACAAATAACTATTACCTTTTTCTGAAATTTTGTTTTCTCAGTTAATAACTTTCGTCAAAATAGATGGAGTCTTTAATTTTCATTAAATCCTATAATCCTATATTATTATAGTAGGAATAGTTTTTTTCATCGTTCGTTATGCCGTTGGCTTGCTAGAAAATAGAAAATACTAAGGCGAGAAAATAGAGCTATTTTCATTTTGCTTTCCATGAAGTATGGTCAATTATATTCGAAATGTTTCACATGCATTTACTTATAAGATTTTCTTATTTTATTTATTTTTCTTTTCATTTTTTTAAAAATGGGTTACACTAGTAAATAAGAGAGTATTATTTATGGAAGGTTGAAAGGGGAACTTGAAAAGTTTCTCTACTAACAGCAGAAGTATCAGAAAAAAAAATTTAAAAACCGATCTGTCCTAGATGAAAATTTAGGCTTTTTAATATTAAAAAATAGGTGTTTTATAAATTCATAAAAAAAACATCCAAGGAGTCGACCTACTTAATATTAATATATTTTTATACTTTGGATATCTATCTAATTTTACATAAAATTACTCAATTAATATCTAAATATATGTCAAAATTTGTAGAATGTATAAGTAATTAATTAAAAATATAAAATATACTATTTTTGTCAATTATATAATAAAATGCTACTTAATATTATAGGCCTAGAGAAAATGATACGGTTATTTTGTTCAGAAATTAAAACTTTTCAAAATATGCAAAGTGTTCGTTCGTTACAGATTCATTCATAACTAGCACTCAACTTTTAAAGTGGTATAAAAAATAAAAAAAGGAGTTCGTTTCGATGCAAGAGCTAATATTTTTATTAGTTCTCGAAAACTAATCAATGTAACATTAAAGTTGTTATGCGGTATTTGGATGTTGTTAAATTAATTTAGAGTGTTTGAATAAAGGGAGAATTAAGAGAGGTGACAACTATTTATTTATGTAGGATAACTTTTTTAATTCATTTATTATTATTATCACACGTAATAATATATTCATATTCTGCAATGTTGTTAATTGATGTTTGGATTAAGCATAATCATATAATATTTGTAGCCATTATATTAAAAAAAACTACAATTCGATTGAATAGCTTACCAAAATATCTTAACAACAATTGAATGATAAAAATAGCAGTTTTGTCATCCAAATTGCAACAAAATACACCAAAAAGAATAGAGTGCATTAACGAAAGCAAACGATTCATATGATAGGTGAAACGGAACTTAATTAATTCATATGAAATCAATTCATAAACACCATAATAGACTAAGTCAAACATTTGTTTGCGTACACCACACGAGCACAAAGAAAACATAGTTGTCACAATAAATTTTAACTACTAAAAAAGGGTTAGAACAATCATGATAGCTAAGTTCAAGGAATATGATATAAAGGCAAACAACATAAATAAAAGTATATTGGTCGACAATTGCATTTACACTAAATTGCAGGTGCAACTTTTAACTTCAACTCAACTTCTTCACCTACGATTTGATGCGATCTTGAAACATCTTAAACATTCATAGTAAGATAAGTGATTAATGAGCTTCTAGTTGCCTCCAAATAAATGAACTTCTTGTAAACACAAAATGGTTCGAATATGCTTAACAGTCTTCCTAAGTTTGATATGTCCATTTTTAACAACCCTCATTAACAACATAAAACCTCTTTGAAATCATCCTAAACCTTCTAGGTTTGGTTTCCTGTGAGACAATATTGTTTAGATAAGAATAAAATGATAATTAATAAGATAATATATCAACTACAAATAAGTAAAGATATTGAAGTGCAATAACACAATATTAAACAAGAACAAACTCTAAGATTAATAAATGACTTATTGTTACGTTATCGATGATCATTCCAAATCTTAATAGCTAGTTATCATGAAAATGTATACCTTGTAACCTCTTGTCATTGTTAGCCATAATAGATAGCAAGTCATAGCTTGGGGTGAATTGTCATGTTGAAATACTTATCATCTCTTTGATATCGCCTAAAAAGGTTGTGTATGATACAACATGCTATAGCAATAAATTTTTGAATCTCGAATGGATATGCAATCATATAACAAAGCATACAAAATTTACTCTACAATATGCTAAATTTTCAAAACAAATCCTTAACTAAACATGTGTATGATTGAATTTTTTGGGCACTCTAATACCTTTCAGTGGGTGTGTTTTCATCTAATGGATACCTCCTATCTCAAGTAGACAAAAAGAGATGTATGATCAAAAGACATTGCGATTATAACATTTTTCAAAAGAAATCTTTTGCGATTTTGAAAAAGAACATGCTCTGACTTCTTAATATAAGTTTCAATGTGTTTCATCTACAACACCGATCACATTCTAATTATATTAATATGACAAGTACAGTAAAAAAATGCACACGTAACAAAATAGAAATCAAAGATGGGATGCAAAATATAATAAAAAAATATACAAAAAAAATTATTGCCCATGCACACAAGGATGAACTCTTACATTTGCATAGGGTCGATAAATGAACTTGTTGCTCAAAGAACACACAACTTTGGTTACTTTATGGAAATATCTTGACATTGTCCCCAAAAATTTTGAAACTCTTCTTACATATTTATTTTACATTAATCTTGATCAATGGCATACGAAAAATTGCCAACTATTCTTGAGAACTCACACGAAATGAATCGTCGACCTAAGTAATCCTCTTGACACAACCAATTTTTTTAACTTCAAAAATATTGTATTGTGAAGTTGAAAATGCTCATAACCTCTTGTGGGAGAACTAATTGATCTCTGGCAAAGAGCGAGTCCGACATGGAATTCTATGTATGAGTTTGGAAAACATGTTATTAAAATTGAGTACATCCTCCTCATATATCATCATAGACAAGTAAATGCAATAATTGTTCATTTTTCATCTACGTATAAGATATAATGTACGTTAATCCACATGTTAAATAACAAATTGTTACATTATTACAAAATATCAATTTCTAACATAACTTTCATTTGAGTAAATATTGAAGCCAAAATGATACAAGTACATAAAATAGTTAGTTTTGCATGTAGGGTGAAAATACACTCCATATCCTACTCGGTGCAAGCAAATTGATACTAAAGTAGTACAATACATTAGTATTGCACATAGTGTGTAGAAGTGTGTAGCATTGCACACAGATGCAAACAAAAATTCTCGAGACTTGCTCGTGCAATGCTACCCTAATCCTCACATGAAGACCCGACGTCATTGGATTTAGGTGGAATAAAATGATGCGAATGAAACATAGGTAGTTTATTAGTAGGTCTTACATTTGAGCTACTTGACAATTAGACATCATGCCTAAATGTAGTGAAGGGGAACGCTCAAGCACTCCATGACACTCTTGTCGAGACGAACTCACTACGGTTGAAAATGATAAGACCATCCAAGTTGAAAGAGGATCCAAAATTAGAATTGTTGCTAACAAGTGGTGGGACAAAAGAAATTGGCGAAAGCCCCTACAATGAGATGTTAAAACCAAGCATAAGTGTGGTTGTAGGCATAGCAACAAGATATACTCCGCTTCTCGCCTATTTATCCAACCTTTCGACATTCTATCATCACATCTCATAAACATCCACTACTCATTCCCATTATTGAATACCTCAGCAATTGCTAAGCGCACTTCTAGTTATCAACAATATAAGGTTTTTTTTTCTCTTTTCTTTGTTAAGTATTTCCTCAAGAAGTTTAAGCATCTTCCTTGCAAGTTCATACATCACTAGATTAGTCTATGTTAATTTTTCTTCTTTCTTAATATTGTAGGTGTTGAAACTGACCTATTTCTTAGGTTCTTTTGTAAGACATCGGTGTATTTTAATCATCACATTTATGAATGTTATAAGATGGAGTGTCATTTTCTATATTTGCAATAGCACGACCAAAAATGACATTACTGAAGTGGGGTAGCAATATAGTATGCATTCGTTGTGATCATGTCTCTAATATTGTTATTCTCATCAGTACTACTCTTATCTTCTAACTAGATCACACGTTTAGATGTGCAGGTTGCTTTACCGACGTCTATAATTTTTGCAAATAAAAATATGAATTGATATTAATGGGAAAAGCACTTGTTTATGATCTTATTGTATTCCTTATTTATCTATTATATAAGTAAATGTAAGGTTACCTTTACATCTTTGCAAATTAAAATGAAGAGAATCACTTGACATCTACTCACCACCGACATCATTCCACATTGACTTTTATAGTAGCACAAGTACACTTTTTTTTTCAAAATCTCAATCCAACCACTCTTATTGACAAGACTTTAAATTGATCAAATTCTTTTTCATAATCTTTACTTTTAAATGATTCTTCATATGATCAACACTCATTTTTTCATCGGTTTGATAATTGAATTTATGTGTCATTCTTTTTCATGCTTCTGGATGGAACATTATTGTTGTCGTAGTACCCATTCGCATTATCTTGCATCATCAAACTGACAAATATTCATCCATTTTGAGTGACCAAGACCTTATTTTCATAGTGGATGAAATCATCTTTTCCTTACCTTTTATGGATGCCATTGCTACATTGGCAGAATGTGAGTTCTTAGTTTTCATACTAAGTGACCTTACAATAATAAATAATAAGACGCTATTCATGCTTCTGCATACATCACACCAAATAACTAACAAGCATGTTGATAACTAATCCTAATCTATAACTTTTTTGTCGGATCTTAATCCATTAATTCAAAAAAACTCAACTCAATAATTGTTCAAATAGATATCCAATAGCAATCACTAACTATTCAATCATAGTCATGAACCCCACCTAATCTAATCACACAAGACATAATATTAGTAATCCTAATGATGTCAAATCGGTAGACATTAATAAACAAATCAAAGAAGAATCCTAAATAGATGGAATCAATGAATGTAACTAAATAGATGTCAATCTTCAATCTAGATTCATGATTTTAAGAGAAATTAGAGAATGAGTTGCAAATACCTCGCAATTGCTTCTTCTATGCGAGTCTTTTGGATCCCCTGGATGTGCAATAGGCTTCCACTGAAGTCGACGACACTGAGAATTGAGCGAGACCTTGTGAGCGAAAAGGTAAATGATCAGGAGATTGACTATAGGAAAGAATGAAAAAGTAGCTTAAAGAAGATCGATAATAACCAAAATGAACAATTAAGAAGAAGCAATACCTTGTTTGGCCGCCGCTCTTTCAGTAATGGAAAAAATTATCGAGAGCCTCCCAACCGAGCTTGAAGACGTGGGTGGGTTACGAGGTGGGTTGTTGGACAAGTGGGAATTAATTGCACATGGGTTGGTTCTACTCACAACCGAGAATCATCAAGTTCTTGCTCGATGTGGAAACTAAAATTGACGAACTAATGAGAACACGAGCATCGACGAGAACAAGTTATGGTTGGTCGCACCATTTTTCTTGCATTGTTTGTTTGGCCCTAGTTCTAGCATCCAAATGAGATAAAAGTAAATCTAATTATAAGAAAATTTTATGGCAATATTTTAATTGAAGAAACATGAGTTCCTCTATTAGATGAAAAAGAAAATTAAATAGTAGAGATTTTCCCCCATATTAACAAAGTTAGTCCCAAGAAAAATAAAAAAAGCAACGGATGTCAATCTATTAATCAAGTCTTTTTTACTAATTATTATTATTATCTTTTTAAGCATAGGAGAGAGTAGAGCAGAAGGGCTCATTTGGTTGAAGGATATATAAAAATATCTACTTACTTTAGGTAATATAACCAAATACTCTTAGAATAAATTCAAGTATACAAAATCATCCAAATATTATATTATGACAACACCTCGAAATCATAAAGCTACTTAGAAACTCGTAAAAACCACTCATATTCTTCAAAATGAAATATTCTGAATACACAATATTTTATATTGTTTGTTTCTTCTTGTTATTAATGATTTTCATTCTTTTTTTAGAACAACAAGTATTATAACACTTTAATACAATGATGAAGTGTTAATCAATTATGATTAATCATATATCATATTTGACAATGATGATGTACATAAATAATAATATATATTTTTATATAAATTTCCTATAATTATTAGTGAGTTACTAACTATTAATTATTTGTATTATTAAAAAAAAAGAGCATTACTAGAAGTCATTATAGTATTATAATTAAGATTATTTGAACACAAATGTTTTGTCACAATTTATTTTAAATAAAATTAATATATGTTAAATATGGGATAAATAATATATCATTATTAATTAATAAAAGATATTATTTTTTATCATAAATGTTAAAATGTATCTCTTTATTCTTATAGTACTATTCTACAACTAAATGGCCTCGAATTGTGTTATTATATCACATTCATTTTTCATGAGCTTAAGGCTTTATTTAGATGCAAACTAATGGAGTGGTGGAGAGAGGAAGGAGAGGAGGTGAGGAAGAAAGCGTGCATAAGTATAATGAAATTTATACTTAAATGAAAATGAGGGGATATGATATGAAGACTAATTTTTTACAAAGATAATTTTGCTATAGTACAATAAAAATATTTAAAATTGTTTATGATGAAAGATAAAATCATATAAACATATCAATCCCTTCTAATTCCACAAATTTAATAGAATTAATTTAAATAATTTAGACCATCTTAATTCCATCACATTCTTAGCGACCTTTTAATCCAAACAAAACATACAAATACACAAGTTAGCACTCCCATACTATAGATTTTTTTTCTTAGTAAAAATACTACATATTCCTTTACTAGTAGTGATTATTTGATTAAGCCAGTAAATGAGTAGAATAGAAAATAAAGTTTAAATTCCCAATTCCCTAAATCTTACGTTTAGAAGAGATCTAAAACTTTAAAACATCTGCTTGAAACTACCCCCAACTTTTCCTTTTATACTAGATACTAGTATAGTGCCTGTGCAATGTGTAGATATCTCACATTCAATTTTTTTTTTAAACTATCTTTATTTTAATATAATTATAATAAATTATTATCATAATCATATATAGTTCTAATATTTTTAAAAACCCACTATTTTATTTGGACTTTCATATGACTTTTGTGAGGGACAACTTGGCATTTTTTTATTTAGTAAAATATATATTTTGAAAAAAATATGTATATCTTTATTATTATTAAAATAAAATATGTTAGAATATTTTTCTAACATTTGACTATTTAATATTGATATTGGTATAAGGATCGTAGGTCTCAAATTAGATTAAGACATATCCACGTGAGTGTCATCCAACATTGCACGTTTACTCTCTTTTAAAGGCTTCATAACTTCTTTTTATATATTTATTTAACTTTAGATAAAATAAAATAAAATGCATTAATTATATTATATTGAAAAAGTTAAAATGTTTTTGAAATTAGATGTGTAATTTTTTCCCAATGATATTGAGTTTATGATAATATTCATTAATTTAATTGACTTTTCGTTTCATCTTTAAAAATATTTCTTTTTTCTCTCTAATAAATTTTAGGGTATTTCCATTTACCCCACTGTATAAACTTTTCTCGTTATCCACCAGTTCAGTTTTCTTTTTTTTAAAATTATTTTAAATTATTAAATTACTATTTTACCCTTCTTTAAAAATAATACCCTTCCCTTTCTCTCTCCTCTTTCCCTCTTGCTTGTCTCTACTCTCTCTCTCTCCTATCCTTCTTCTCTCTCTCCTCCGCTCTCTCGCGCAGGCGAAAGAGAGCTCACTTGCGTGCGCGAGCATGCAAGCTCGCCTGCGCGTGTAGGCGAGCATGGAAGCTCAGGCCTTCGTCGGCCATCTCAACATGAACGTTATCACTCAAGCCTTCGCCGGCCATCTCAGTGACCTCGAGCTTGCCTCCGTTTCCATCGCCACCATTGTTGTCGTTGGCTTCAGTTTTGGTGTCATGGTACTCTCTCTCTCTCTCCTCTCTCTCTCTCGTCCTAAGAGAAACGATAAGATCTTTGTCTTCAATCTTGCTCACATCAGTTTTATATTGACCCTGTTGTTGCCCATGCTCGTCTGCACGCAAGGGAGCTCTCTCTCTCGCTTGCGCGCGTAGGTGAGAGAGAGGGAGAAAGAGGAGAAGAGATAGCGTGCATGTGAGAGAGAGAAAGATAAAGAGGAGTGGAGCACGCTGAGGAGAGAAAGAAGAGAGGCGACAGATGCAAGAGAGAAAGAGGAATGGAGAGAGAAAGAAAGATGAGAGGAGAGTAGAGAGAAAGAATAAAGAGAGAGGAGAGAGAGAAAGGGAGGGGTATTATCTAGAGTAAAATAGTAATTTAATAAATTAAAATGATTAAACAAATTAAAAAACGGAATTGGTGGATGAAATTGGTCAATCGAGAAAAGTTTAGACTTATGTTTGTCCGATTTTATAGTTTAGAGATAAATTTAAAATTTTGTAATAGTTGAAAGGGGTAAATAAAAATAGCACTTAATTTTATATCTGCAACTTTTTTAGTTGCACTCCTTTTAGGTTATAATGCACTCAAAATTCCACTTAATTTTCGTGCAACTCTCTCCTACTATCTTATAGTCATTTTTTCTCTTTCTCATATTTAGTGTTATTATTAAAAATAATCAATATTATTGCTAAAATATCCAAAAGTTAAACAAAACTTATTTTATTCTTTTGTAAAACTAGATTTTAGGAATACATTTTAGAATAAAATTTATAAAAACATTCTGAGGTATATAATTACTATTTTTTACTTTTATACTCCTTACCTTTCCTTCACATTTTTCCATCATATCACTTATCATTATATGTAAATATGACAAATTAAAGCAAATACTTAAGACACATACATTATAAGGCATATTATTCTCATTTCAATAGTAATGCTACATGTTTTTTTTCCAATAATTATTAAAATATATTTTATTTAAATTATTTGAGTTTATTATTTAATTGTTATGCTAAGATAGAAATCATACTAAACATTTAGTTACATGACATTTTTTATTACATAGTTATGTTATTAAAAGAATATCTACTTATAATTATATGTTTTTCTAATTATTGTAGCCTTGCATGTATGCATTTAATCACTTATATGCAAGGACGGACCCATAACCAAAAGTTAAAAAATTGAGAGGGACCAAAATTTGAACTCTAGAACTCAAAATATTAGCCAAAATCATCTAACCATTAAACCAACTAGATAATTATGCTCTTTTGTTAGTATTTATTTTATTTATTTATTTTAATTATTAGTATATATGTACATATATATTTTATATACCGAAAATTGGGGAGTGGGGGAGCCCATCTCTCCCCGCCCCCAACTAAATACGTGGGTCCGCCCTCTGCTTCCATGTCATTTTTTTCATCATATAATAATATTCATCTCACATAAAAAATTTGAATAAAGAAATAAGAGTTTATTTCATTATAATAGGAAAAAATATTTTTTATTATACTTTTGAAATGAAAGATGAGCAAGGGTCAAAAACATGCCACATGTTACTTTGCATGCCACATGTTAATGTAATGGTCATATGCATGTAAATAATATCATGTCACATTATTTACATGTCTAGTTTTAGATTGACAAATAAAATGGCATTATAAATATTTTAAATGTATGACACTATCACTATATGAACATGAAAGAAATAAAAAAAAGTATTAGCAAACTTATATATGCCCAATAATAATTTAAGAAGAAAAAAAGTTACATTAAATGCTTGTAAATAAAATTGCCAATGCACATAAACAAATTAAATAGATAAAAATAATGTCCAATGTCTTGAAAGCAATTCAACATTTTATGAATTTAATTGATAATTAATATATTTTTGAAATTGAACTTGTTTGGCCTCGTAATCTCATTTTATATTCTATGAGTACATATGTTCATAAAAATGCATGTGAGTATAATAGATTATTCATCATAAAAATTCAACATTTTATTAATTTAACTAGTGATTAATAAAATTGAACTTGTTTGCCCTCATAATTTCATTTTGTATTCTATGTGTACATATGTTCACAAAAATAATAAAACCTCAAAGTTCAATAATTTATAGATAAAATAGTCCTTTTTTTTAAAAAAATATTCATCATGCACACACATTACCACACTATTCATGTGTGTTTTAGTGCAAGTATTTTTTGGCATTCAAGAAATGAGAGCTGAGCAATAGTCATATACATGCAAGCAAAACCTTACTACATTAAAGAGAGCATTATAAATATTTTAAATGCTTATCACTGTTATTGTTATGAACAATAAAGAAATTAAAAATGTACATTAAAAAATATTTATGTTTCTGCATGAATATTAATTTAAAAAGAAATAAATTTATTATTAAATATTTGTAGACACATATGCCAGTACACATAAAACAAATCGTAGAATATAAATTGATTCCAAAGAGACCTGCGAACGGTCGAACATTTTTATAAATTTTACTCGCAACAAATTATATTTTTAAATTAATAATAAGATGCTATTATTAGCAAATATAATAAATAAATTAAATGTAAAGAAATACCTTCTTATTAAAAAGAAAATTAAAGAACTAAATCAATAATAAACTATATTTTAAATTATGATACATAATTTTAAAATAATAATTAAATTAATTGAAATAAATAAAAGAACTAATGAAACATATTTTTGTAAGTGATACGTATAAAAGATAAACATGTGGAAGCTCATCATCTTTTATTCTACTAAGTAATAATAAATAAATTAAGCAAAGACATAATATTACTTTATAACTAAAACGCAGAATTAAAAAAAATCCAAAATAAGAAAAGAGGATGAAGAGATATATACATTCAAGTTTGACATCCGTCATAGGCGGAGGAAGAGGGGATCAAGGGGGTGCCAATTAAGTTTTTTTTTAAAATTAGTAGTATGAATCATATATTAAAGATTGATTATTTAGTGAGCAATACTAATTTTGATGTTTAGATTCAAGAGTTTGAATCTTCTAACTAAATAATTATCACTACAAGAAAAACAACCATTTCTGACGGATTTTCTGACGGATTTTGACGAAAAATCGGTCAGAAAGGGTCTTTCTGACGGAATTTCCGTCCAATTTAAACGGTCAGAAAAAA
>LTAE01002283.1:14631-40950 GCA_001647135.1 Pontederia paniculata | reverse complement strand
GTAATAAAGTGAAAGAGTAGAGTGTCGAACTCAAGAGGAACTAAGTAACAATTCTAATCCTAGAGGTTAATAGGAGAAAACATAAGATGGGTGATTTGTGAATTTTTAGAAACTAAACAAACTAAAATAAAATGATTAAATATAATGAAAATGATGATGACTAGGGTCTGGACGATATTAATTTCATATGAGTACTCAGAACTCTATATGAAAGACATATATGACGTCGAAATTAACTCTTGGTTCTTCAGATGGTTAGGCAAACTTAAGGTATGAATTCGCTTAACGGGTAACTCAACTATCTTATATTAATCTTTTCAGATAATACCCCTTAACGGATCTACTCACAGGAAGAAAACACAAGATGTACTAAGTTGTTTCCCTAGACTATTAAATCACCCTTAACGGATTGACCTAACAGACCACAAACGACAACGCCCTTAACGGATCAGAGTCGCAGGGCATGAATTGCAAATCAATAGTTCAAACTCAGAAATCTCAGGCAATCATGATCATGAATAATCAATTCAAATAAAGATTACGAAAACTGCACAGAGTTTGTAGTAGCAAGGTTATCAAAAAAAAGAAAACTAATATATAAAATATCCAAAATAAATTGTTCTAATTACAGAATAATTTGTCCAAACAGATGATGGAACAAGAAAGGTACTTCTCTAGAAAGTTGAATAGAATTTGGGCAGACTCCTTAACGGATGACTTCCTTCTCCTCAGCAAACCTTCGGAATATCTTCTGATATCTGACGTTCTTGCTCTGGTTGACGGCTTCAATCTTCTCGTCTGCCCTCCAGTCTCCTTCCTCAAGTTGAAGACGAAGTCTTTCATACCTAGGGTTTCCTAGGGTTGATCAGCATTACATATGAACCCTTGGATCAAATCTGCTCCTCGATCAACGGTGATGATGAAAGTCCATTAAAACTTATGCAAATCCTTAGATATAGGAATCATTTCTTTAAAGTCTTCAATCAAATTCCAAACTTCATGGCCGTCGAATCATCTCGAAATCGTGAATAAATTGATCTGTGTAACTTCATCATGGCCCGTGACAGTATGTCACGTCCCGTAAGTATAGGGGTCTTCATAATTCCTCCAATTATCACGGCCCCTGATGAAATATCACGACCCGTAACTCAGGCACTGGATAGGTGCTGCTCTCGGATTCTTCATAACTTACGGCTCGTAACGTGTGATTACGACTCATAATGCGTCTTGACTCGTAAACTGCTACTTATGTTGACGCCATAAAAAGAAGTGATGCTCCGTGATATGACACTTCATGGCCAATAACTTGGTGTAACATCCCGTGATGGCTGGAGTTGTAACTGCAAAGCTTCGACATGTGATATGCGTCGCGGTCATGATAAACTTCGATAACGGCCTGTGACCATTTGTCACGGCTCATAACATTTGAGTTGGAATCTATTACTTTCGGCACCCACGGCTCTTTGCTGCTGCTAATTAACGCATCACGGCCCGTAACGACTTGTGATGAAGTCCAAGAGTTGGTTTCTCCTTCGAAACGATGTTCCTTTGTGGTTTTAAGTTGATTTTGATCCTTCTTCCACCTTTCCATGTGATTTCCTACAAAATACACCAAACAAGAGTAGATTTCAGACTTGAAAGAATAGAATCAAATAAAATAGAAAATAGATGCATGCAATATGAAAATGACTCAGAATAATGTCTAATGAAAATACTAAAATATGTTGTAAAATGCATGCATCAATAACCCCAAGCTTAGATGTTTGCTTGTCCTTAAGCAATATTCAGAGCAAAACTCAAAAAATAAAAGGGATTCGATCATTGTTTCCGCCCTGCAGAATAACTACTATTCTCTTGCCTTCATTTATTCACTCATCACAAGAACTTCTTTCCACAATATGACTAATCCCAGCTTCATAGATTCCTGGTACTTAAACACATTTAAATCCTTTCAAGTTGAGCCCTACATGCACTCAATGATTTGTATATCAAATAAGAACTTTAATACTGAAAACACAAGTGTATATCGAGCTTAACAATATAATTTGGTTTTCATAATTTTTTTTCTTCAGATTCTAGCCCTCACGTAGGATTACACAAGGAGGTCCGTGTAGCGGGCTCTCCACTAATGACTCCCAGACCAAATGGCCTTAGGGCAACAGATGATGTAACACCCCTCGAGCTTACTTGCCCGAACTCTCCGAGGTTCTGAGTTAAGATTCAAATCATAGTAGAGAATTGGTTGTTAGTGTGATTCTCTATATTGCACAAGGAGGTCCATGTAGTGGGCTTTCGAGCGGTGGATCCCAGGCCAAATGCATGCATCACAGAGCTATCTCCCTCCTACTCATCGTAGGTTGCCACCGATGAGGCTGATATGAGCACATTCAGTTACAGTACATCAGAGGCTCCCTTGCCCCTAGAGATTCTGGTCGATCTGAGCACTCCGAGATAATATGCCCTGCCTTATCATAGAGAGTTCTTTGAAACAACCTTGAACCATCCAGTGCATTGATCCAGATCCCCTGCTTGATCAGCTGAGTGAAGTCCATACAAAGCAGACGCGTGCACATTTGTTCCGTTCACCCCTAATGGTATTCTCATGCACCTTTAGTGGAGTGTCGAAACGTGCCGTGATATGTAAGACACCAGCCTTGTTTGCAAGTTCATACGCGAGGATGGGTATCTTGATCCACACCGGAGAAGATGTGATGTGTTCATTGAGAGGGTGGAAGAAGGGTTTTGGCAATGTAACATGTAAGATGTTACCCTCGATCACCCATGGACCCTCTGTCAACACCCTCTCTTTCTCTGCAAGGTAGGAAAACTGAAAAAGCAGATAGGAATTAGCGAGTTCAATAATTTTTAAGGGGGATTGGAGAGACCAGATTTTTCACAGCACGCTTCTGAGCTAATCTGTGGAGGTGGAAGAGTTGATAAAGTGATCCATAAGACAAGCGGCAAGTTCTAAAGATCGTTCGGTGACATCCTCTTGAGGAATGGTAACCTCTTCGACTATGGATTTCTATAGCTTTTGAAGTTGAGTCTATGAGAAAAGGTGAAATCTTGTAGTCGGCGTCGCTTGAGTGGGGGAGAGCGGTTCCTGACAATACACCCATGTTTCCTTCGGTGGGATGGGGAGCATGGGGTCTTGTGGATTTTGAGAAGAGATAGAGGGATTAGGAGGGGAGGTCGAGGGGTTAGGAGGAGGGGAGAGAGTCAGAGGCGGAGGGTTAGGGGGAGGTGAGTTGAGCGACATTGTCGATTCAGGGATGACATTTTGTGTAGAACCTTACATCCGTAGTTCGTATGTCAAGAAAAAAAAGAGTGGAGCAACATTTTCATCCATGATTGATGGACCTTCCACTTAAAATGTTTCTATATAATTTAGATCAACACAACCTTGACTGAAAATATTGCTCCATGAATGTAATTTCACCTATTTGACATTATTAAAGAGGAGATGCTTTTTAAAATTACAAAAATCATTCAATATTGAATCAATAGAAAATTTTCCTACAATTTTTCTAATATAAGCCAGCAAAAAATCTCAAAGAAATAATTCATCATCAATTTTGTTACATAGTTTATTTTTCTATTATCTTCATCATAAAAATACATTATGCAGTTGTTGTAGAAATTGAAAGAGTCAGAATAAGAGTAACTATTATGTATATAAGAGAAAAAATTTGACATTTCCTTATTTTTTCTAACCAATTTATTAAAGTATTAAATCGCCAACAGAAATAAACAAGTATGTGCTAGGAACAATAATATAATTAATGTTGCGAATATTAATAAAGGTTAGTTAGAAAGTGACAATAACAAATAATTGATAAAAAATACTTACTTTTACATTATTTTTTAATTAGAATAAAATGGTTTTTTTGTGAATTCTACTTATCATTTTTTAATAAAATTTAAATAAATAAATGTATTCTAACAATATTTTGAAACACTCTTTATTTATTTATTTGTATTATTAATTCAACTATGTAAGGCAAATTAATATAAACATCTATTATAAAAATTTACATGTGTGCCGTCAAACATTCAAAAGAGATGGTGTAAAGAAAAAGTACACCCACAAGTTTAGCTTTTTAGGTTAGAGACTTATAATCATAATCAAATTAAACTACAAAATAATATACCTTGCATGTTTTTATTTAAGAAAGAGAGAGTGGGGGAGGGGGGGATCTGGTGGCAATCTTATTAATATTCTATATTATAAACTTTAGCCATCTAATACTACTCTAATATATTTGTTGGGAAATAACGAAAAACAAAAAAGAGAAAGATCGACAAACATACAAAAAAATACGCATAAATTTTATGTGGTTCGTAGATGGATCTCCTATGTCCACAGCCGTCACAAAGAGTTTTCATTATGTTGTGTTCAAAATCACCAAAGTACATAAGCACTCCAAAAATAACATATATATAATAGAGCTAGGGCAACCGCCCATAAAATAATGAAATTACATATAAACCCATATCGGCACCAGTAGGGGTTGGATGATCAGTCTTTATCTGCTATCTCCAGCAATCTCCCACTTGGAGACTTGATCAGTACATGAACAATGGGAAAGATCACTTATAGCATGCACAACTCTGGACGGTTCCTCCTTTCAAGTAGTACCAAAGGCAAACTGAGGTTATACAAAACCTCAGTTTTTCTGTGATCACCACATTGGTCAACATATCAGTTGATTTTTATAGCCCGCAAATCTTCTCAAGAACCAATGTCCCATCTTCATGAAGATCTTTAATGAAGTGATATTTTAGCCTTATGTGCTTTGTTCTAGTATGAAACACTGGATTCTTATTCAAAAACATGGTTTTGATTATGATGAAACTTTTAGTCCTATTATTAAAATTATTATTGTTCCTACAATTTTATCTTTAGCATTATTGAATAGTTGGAATCTTCATCAACTTGATGTTAAAAATGCATTCTTACTTGGGGAATCGAGTGAAAAGATATATATGGAGCATCTCGAAGATTTTAGTGAAAAAGGCCCAAGTAAGTACGTTTGCAAGTTAAAAAAGATCAATTTATGGTTTCAAACAAACATCTAGGATGTGCAGGAAGTTATATCAAACATTGGATTCAAGAAAACTGTGGCAGACCATTCTTTGTTTATTTATAACAAAGAAGGTACATTTGTTATTATTTTGTTATACGTGGATGATATAATTGTGACACAAAATTCAATAAAAATTATACATAAGTTGAAGCAGTTGTTGAATCATCATTTTCACACAAAGGATATTGGAGAATTGAAATAATTTTTAGGTATTGAAATAGAAAGAAATTGTGACACTATCAAGATGGGACAGCGAAAGTATCCACAAGATCTTCTAGAAAAGTACTATATGTCAACATCCAATGAAGTCACCAGTTGTATTTAATAAAAGGTTAAAAGCTAATGATAGTCCTCTATATGAGAAATCTGAAGAGTTTAAAAGTTTTGTTGGGATATTGCAATATCTCACATTACAAGACCAAATTTATCATTTGTTGTAAATCAAACTCACAATATATGCATGCACCAACACATAAGCATATGGAAGCCTTGAAACGAATTCTCAGATATGTCAAAGAAACTATCGATCATGGAATAATCTATAAGAAAAATTTATCACATTAGAAAAATATTTTAGTTGGTTATTCAGATGTTGATTGGGCTAGAGATCATGACACTATGAGATCACATATAGGGTATTCTATTTTTCTTGGTTGCAATTTAATTTCTTGAAAAATTAAAAGCAAAATACAATGTCTAGATCAAGTGCCGAAGCTGAGTATAGGCATATGGCAGTGGTGGTTGTAGAACTTACATGGCTTCATTAACTACTTATAGCTTTGGAACACTATGTTAAAAGGGCAGAAGTTAAGTGTGACAATAAGAGATGGCTTTGAACCCTAGTTTCCATAATCGCACGAAGCATATAGCAATTTATTATCATTTCATACGTGAGAAGGTCGAGGCGAAGAAAGTAATAACATGTTTTGTTCCTTTTTCCCATGAAAGAAGCTGATATCTTAACGAAAAGGCTCTCAATCATTCAACATTACTACCTCAAAAAACAAATTATGCACATTATTATCTAGTGCACAACTTGAGGGGGAGTGCAAAGATAATGAATTGAATCAGTCAATGTTTATTGTACATGCTGAGCTCAGCTCAACTATTGTAACTCGATTTATAGATCCAACTATTATAGTAGGTCTGTCACAATATGTCTATGTGCAACCAGCCCTAATATGTTATTAATACTTTTTTTAATAAGAACCTCTTCTCCAAGTATATAAAGAGAAGAGGCGTGGACGTAGGGTTTTGGTTCTGGCATCCCGAACCATGTTAAGAATCTCCTATATTTCTCTTTTCTCTTCCTTCCTCTCTGTTTTCATATGATACATGATGACATGGTTGTAGCCACGAGAGAAGACACAGAAGCTTGGGCAGCAAAGATCTTAGCAGGCTTGTCAATTCTGCTATATATGAACAATCTGCAATAACCATTGATGATTATAGACTCACTCCACTTGCTATCACTTAGGTCATAAATTATATTTTGATAAAGAGTTTTTTCTATAATCATTAAATACTATATCACCATCAAAATCTTCATGTGACTGAAGATTGTGAAATGTAGTATTTCTCCATCGTAGATGGGCTCAATTCATTACCTAGTTTTCTGCAGATGGCTTACTATGGCCGAATTGATGCCTTCGAGCTTGGCTGAGAAACATGTCTCCATAGAGCTCCGGCAAATGGTTAAGGAATTGGAGAGGCTAAAGTGAGTGTAGACAAACCAAGTTGGTTGGCTCAGATGGCTAGCGGGTCTGTGCCCCGGGTTGAGGGACCGGGAGCTAGTAGCCCCGAGTTCGAGCCCCGGAGTCGCCAAATTGGCCAGGATTACCCCCTTTACCGCTCGCGTCCGAACACCGGATTAGTCGGGTGCTAGTAGCCCTGGACACCGGTGGGTCATGTTACCGAAAAAAAAAAAAAAAGTGAGTGTAGACAAGCTTACAAGTTACAAGAGATTGAAATTATGGATCTTCCACTGTTTTTGCTTCACTGTATGCAATATGGTAAGCGTCCAATATTTGACAAGGAATATTTTTGATAGAAAAACTTATCAATTTGGTGATGGACCAAAGCTTAAAAAGAACGAACAATTGGATAAATTCTAACTGTATGATGTCAGATTCAAGCAATGCCTTTCTTCTCCAGTTCATATTCATCAACGATTGCGTGTGCGCTAATCGAAAAATTGAGGAAATTTTATGACATTTCGTCTGAAACATTATAAAGGAAAACCAATAACAGTGCCATGGTTCAAATCCTGCTCTCCTATACAGTGTAGATGACTAAGTAAGGGGACAATTACACAGTCTAAGAATTTCAAAAGCTTTCATGCTTGCACACGAAAATACATTGTGCACCCACGTCTCTTTGTTCTCCTTATTTTATGATTTTACTATGTTCTTTTTTTTTAAGTTCAATCTTTCTTCTTCAAAATCTGGAGTGTCCACAAATGTTCTCTGTTTTCTTCCATTGTTGGTGGTGTAAATTCTCTCCACCTTTTTTTCAGTACATGTTCACTATGTTAATTGATTTGACAAAGAATGGTGAGGTCCAACAAGCATCCATCACTGTTCCCATAACATAACAACACTATTAGAAAAAGTATCAAGTGCTTAAAATTTGCAGGAAACCAGGCTATTGGCATAGATGTATAATGCTAATGTTATAACAATAAAAGCAGACCTGCTTAGACCTAAATTAAAAATGTTATCAAGTTCATGAGGTAATCCTTAGATTGTATAGTATGTATTACCGCATGCTGCACAAAACTGGGTCCTTCAAAGAGATCAGAGAACACTCCATTATCGTATGTTGATCCTTCTAACATAGTGACTTTCTGTGGACTTCAAAGAGATCAGAGAACACTCCATTATCGTATGTTGATCCTTATAAGATGCAGGCATCATCTTTTAGCAGGGGGATTCGGATTTAGCAGAAAATAAAGGCTATCAAAGGAAAAAAAGATTAAAAGCTTCAATTTCATTTAGTATTAATGTTTATAAAATTTGATCATATTTATAAATATAAAGATATTATAATTGTTGGTTAATTTCATATGATATAAAATAGCGTTTGAAAGGTTTGAGTTTAAAGCTCGATAAAATTCATGTTAAAAATAAATTTCTTCCCTTAAAAGTTCGAAATTGTCAATTGCACACGTGAAAAAAATGAAAAAAATAAATATAAAAAAATTGATTGGTTAAGTGTTTAAAATTGTTAGTAATATATTTAGCTTAATAGGATCTCGTATGTCTAACCTGGTGAACAAACTATTGGGACATGTGGTTTGAGATAAGACTGATAGGTTTTATTGGTGGCCCATAGCTCCACATAGACTGTGCAATTGCATCTTCCCTGAGGCAAATCAGGAGACAAGCATGCATGCCAATATGTCTGACCAACAGAAAGGCCAGTCTCAAAGCTGTGATTCCAGAAGAAATCTTGCACAAGGAATAGAAGAATGAGCAGGATTCATGCAGACTCACATGCTGAAGCCGAAGCCCAAGAAGCCTCCAAAATGGAAAGCTTAATAGTAAACTCGTTGGATTCTGCAAGGGAATAGAGTAATATACACCAATCACTCACCTTCTTCTTCTTTTTTTTTTCTTTTTTTTCCCCTTTGCAGCTTCTTTGTCGACAATTTTTAATTCGAAAAGATCACCAGTTGATGTGATAGGATTTAGTTAAAGTGTCAAATTACAAGAACTCAATATGGTCTCGGGACAAAACGCAAACAGTTGGACTTAAGGCGCGCTCTGAAGTGCATGTGTTCCCAAACAACCCTACCATCAAGTCACTTGGAAGCAAAAGCCGAGTGCAATTGTTCATGCCTCTTGTTTCTTTCTGGTGAATGCAACTGAGCTTTGCCATGAGCAATTATAGTAAATCGCCAGCAAGAGCACCATGTGGGGATATGAGCTACAAATTGTAGCACTTTGCAAGAAAACAGAGAGCCGCAGAGGAAGGGGACTTTCACCTTCTCTCTCTCTCTCTCTCTCTCTCTCTCTCTCTCTCTCTCTCTCTCTCAGGAATGAAGTCAGGACAAGTGCAGAGCAGCATCCTTCTTTCTTTCTCCATGCATTTTTACTTTTTTTTTTTTACTTTGTATGTGGATATCTTACCAAACATGTAGTCCCTATCTGTACCCTTATCAATTGGTAAATTATTCAAGGTCTGTTAATATTTGTTATATCAAGGTTCAGATAAAACAAAGTAACAGAGTCATCCATTGGGCTGCTAGCTAAGTATTTCTGCATCTACAGAATAGAGAGGCACACTAGGATCTCACCATATCTTAGTCACCACTAATAGCATGTCCCAAGCTTTTAGAGATACGTTCGTTTACTTTCTTTCTGTATGTCTGTTGGAGTTGATAAGATTCATGCTATAACTCTAAAGTTATTAATTGCTGAACCTAACCTACATCAAGTTTCATCCATAACGTGGGCCATGCATTGTCTGAAAATAATGGAGAGATTGAGCTTTCAAATGATAGCGAAGTTGGACAACTGAATGAAAGAAAAAGGATTTGTAGACAAAGAAAACAATGCCATTTGCCTGCATTTTTCACCTGGATGCAACTACTGTTTTGAAATCACTTCCAATGGCTGGAAATCTTCTTTTAACTTTCAGCACCAATTTAAGCGGCTGAAAATTAAAGAATTCTTCCTGCTAACTGCAGAAATTAAGTTCACCTTTCGGCCAAGGCGAATACGATTCATGGGAATGTCTTTTATCACATAATTTTTGGCAACTTAATTTGTTGAACCGCGAAACAAATCTTTTGATCAATATCTTGCTTAATGCTCTCTTACTCGTCGTTAATCAAGTGCTAGTAGTTTTAGACATGGCCAAAAAGCCGGTAATAAAAAAACAAATATCTTGCTTAGTGCTGAATTCACTTCACTCTGCAGTTTTTTCTTTCTGAAATTCCATGTGATTGACCCTTTTGGAGCTCTTCTTTTTTCTCCTTTTCTTTTTTCTTTGCCTGCTTTCTGCTATCTTTTCTTCGGATTGAAGCCAATTATTTAAGAAGGTCATCCTCGTTTTACTTTATCTAAAACTAAAATCCTAAAGAAACCACTTGTACTTCCTGAAAGGCCAAATTAGCCTCGGAAGATCTCTCAAGCAATGATAGAAGGAAATGGACAAGAATACATTAATTGCTCTTGCAGAGGAATACAATTCAACAAAGGGACGTATAGTTCCCCTTTGATGAACCTTTTCTTTTATGGTTTTCCTTAAAAATGTCCATTATAAGGAAAACTATCTTGGATGATATGGAATCTTCTAACTATTTATTTGCAACCTAAGAACTCAAACGCTCAAAAGGGAGTTTTCATGATCCTACTGTTGGAATTTATGGTGTAAAATGTGAACAGTGTGGTGAAATCAATTATTGTTTCCAACAGGGGTGACTACTGATCACTGAAACAGCCAGATAAGTACTGGAGCTAGAGCAATCCACCCACACACACATATGGATCTCTAAGTAGTATAACTAGGGGTGCTTCCTTCTCTATATCCACTAAGGAAAGCTAAAGAACAGTTGCAATCACTGCCAAGTACAATCCAATCATCCAAGGATGCTTTAATCATGCAACACATACTGTGCTCACAATGAACTTTATGTCTAACTATGATGCTTTTTAGTCTTTCTCATAAGGACAAAGGCTATGCATCATCACTCCTTGTCCAGCTTCTTTTTCTTCCCTGGTGATACAAATCATAAAGAAAAAGTTGACGTTCCTCTTCTATCTTTTCCCTCTCATGCTTCCTGCGTCCAATTAAATTGAGTTTAAACATTCTTACGCTTTTTCTTTTCTTTACAGTGCATGCTAAACATCAACGACCTTCTCATGTTCATGACTACTAATCCTACCAGTTTCAAGCACAATGCTACTACTGTCACTACTGTTAACCACTTGGTTGCTGGTGCCATGGAGGTTGAGTCTGTTCTTGCTGCCGCTTGCTGTGCTGTGTCGGCCGAAGCCAAGACAAAATGCGCCGGCAGCCCAGTCCCAGGAGTGGAGGATGATGTATGTCCCGATGCCGGCAATGAGGCCGTAGGCGATGGAGTACGTTAACGGCATCAAAGCCATCGTCATGAACGCCGGCACAGCTTCCTTCATGTCCTCCCAGTCGATCTCCGCGACTGACTTCATCATGAGAACCCCTACGAGCACCAGCGGGGGGCCTACAGCCCACGGCGGTATCGACGCCAGCAACGGTGTGAAGAAGAAGGACAACAAGAAGTAGGCGGCCACTGTCAGTGCCGTCAGCCCCGTCCTCCCGCCCTCCTTGATCCCCGTGGACGATTCGATGAACGCCGTCACCGGCGATGTGCCCAACAGCGACCCGATCACGATGGCCGTCGCGTCCGACATGAAGGCGAAGTACTGGCCCTCGAAGTCTCCCTTCTGGTCGACGAACCCAGCGAAGCGCGCCATGGAGTAGAGCGTGCCCGTGGTGTCGAGGACGTCCACGTATAGGAAGGTGACGAGGGCCAGCCAAAAGTGGCCGGTGTTGATGCCCTTGAAGCTGAGTGCGCCGGCCGTTGACTGAATCTTGTGTACATCGACGACCTTCTTGAAGTAGTGATACGAGTCGTTTCCGGCAGGCGTGCCAGGGAACACGGTAACGGAGGTGTGGCGGAACCAGGAGATGGCGGTGACGAAGACGATGCCATAGATCATGGCGCCCTTGACCCGTTTTATGAGGCAGAAGGCGATGAGAAGGAATCCGACGACGCCAAGCCAGAAGGTTCGGCTCTCCATGCGGCCATAGAGACAGAGGATGTCGCCGGAGACATCGCCGCCAGGGATAAGAGCGACGGTTCCGTTGTCGAAGGTCTGGACGGGGGCGAGTGATGCGCGGGCCTCGCGAGGGCACGCAGCGAGGGTCACGAGTGTGGAGGAGCTGTAGCCGATGAGGCCCACACCCTCGTTGCCTTGGAGGCCGATGAAGGCAAGGAAGAGACCGATGCCGGCGGAGGAGGAGACGCGCACCGGTGCCGGGACGAGCTTGGCGAGGCGGGCGCGGAAGCCGAGAGCGGAGATCAGCAGAAATATGAGGCCCTCGAGGAAGACGGCGGTGAGGGCCTTGGAGTAAGGGAGGTTACCAGAGCCGTGGAAGCCGACGACAGTGTACGCGAAGTACGCGTTGGTTCCCATGCCGGGAGCAAGCGCCAAAGGGAGGTTGGCGAACGCGCCCATGATGAAGCAGCCGATGATGCTCGACGCGGCGGTGGCCACAATAAGGTCGCGCCGGACGCCTTCGAGGCAGGCAGTGTACCCGGGGTCGACGGGAGGGAACATGCACGACGGCGAAGGGCTGTCGCAATCCGAGATCGAGCAGGTAGCACCGGAGTCCGCGAGTATGGACGCGTTCACAGCGAGGATGTAGGCCATGGTGAGGAAGGTGGCGGTGCCGGCCCGGAGCTCCGTGGTGAAGGTTGTGCCCCGCTCCGCAAGCTTGAAGTGTCTCCCGACGGGTGTACCTGCGACGTACGAGTTGAGCCGGCCAAGGCAGCTTCCGCGGCGGCCGCCAGAGGCCGGTGGTGGCATGGAAATGCTAGCGATGACCTCAGGCTGGTCCATGCGCAGATTTGAGGTGCTCTAGCGGCGTCTGGGAGGCAAGCTAGTGTATATATTAGGTTCTAGTTGGAGAGAGAGAGAGAGAGAGAGAGAGAGAGAGTTAGGTTTGTTGGCCTTCTGTATTGTGAATTGAACAAGGCTTCATGCTTTGAAATGTTTGAATGCTTTGCTTTCTATTGCATGCCTTGGCTTTGCTTCCTTTAAGCTTCAGTGTCTTGTTTAATGCGTGATCGAGTTCCCCCACGCTCCAGCACCACAATGACGTTGTCATGGCATGTAGTTGTAGCAGTGAACGTTTTTTTGGGTACGGCTTCAGACTTTGGGATAAGAGTGATGTTATATTCTCTCAACTCATTTTTCAATTTTTTTTTCTTTTTTATAATAACATACATAACAATTATATTTATTTTATATATTTTAAATATGTGAATATTAAAAAAATATATAAGAAAAGATGGAATTAGGAGAATATAATTTTTTTTAGATAAAGATTATAAGAAATCAATATTTTTTTATAGATTGAATTCGATACTATTAATTTCGTTGTTGACATTGAAATAAAGTTCTTCTAATCATCTTAGGTAATTGAAGAATGAGCATAGAAGTCTGCAGCAGGTTAACATCAAACATCAAATTTGCTTTCCAAGTTGTTGATTAAATTTGACTGTATGCATAACAGTACATAGGACCTGCTTCACTATCACCATGCAAGTGGTGTTTAACCTGCAATTCTAAGGCCAATATTCTAGAAGCAGCAGCTGCTGAGTGGGGTCTGATTTTATTAGCCTTTTTCTGTCCTCTGTACGTNTATATATATATGCATACATATATAATGACAACTTTATCAGGTGAAGTTTACTCATTTCAGATTTTTTAGCGTATTTTTATTTTTATTAACCGATAATTTAGATTATTATTAAAATAAATTATTATTTTATAAATTATTAATAATATCACGTTATAGTGTTTGGTAAGTATTAGTAACATAAGTTATAATTTAAATTATTAATAAAAAAATTATTAAAATATTCTCAAAAGATGTTAAACTTTATTAATATATTATTTTATACAAATAAAAGGGTAAAAATAAAAAAATGAGTTTGGAAAAAATACATAAAATCTATAATTCATAAAATAATTTTAAAAAATCAAGAAGATGTTGAACAATAATATTTTTTAATAAAATATAAATATATTTTAAAAATTCGATTGATTGAATAAATTTGTGCATCCAAGTCTACTGATAATCTGAAAAGATATTTTTAATGGGTGCTATCTGGATTACCACTAAAGTGATAATTTAAATTATCAAAAAAATAAAAATCATCAATAATGGTCAAACATGATAATCTAGTGGGTCATGAGAACTTTAAATAAACTACCTATACTTAACGGACTAAGTGTTAACCTGACTAGTTTCCGCATGTAATAATGATCGTGATTCTTGTCGAATACATTTTTACTTATTTGGCTCCCTAACTAGATTTCTCAAGGAAGCCAACGTGATTCAAGTTCAACTTGCATACAAATATCAATTTATATACATATGTTAATGTATTAACATAGATATAATAATTAGCATAGAAAAGGAAATAAAAACAAAACTAAAATATCACGACGATTTGAATTGTCATAAAAGACAACACTTTTTTAACTTCTTTTCAACGTACTAAATTTTCATGTATACATATAGTCATATATTAACACATATAATGACGATGGATTTGTACGCAAGGCGATGTATATTCTACATCGCCTTCCTTGAGAACTGTAGTAAGGTCTTAATTAAGCAGATATTGAATTCAACAAGAATCACGGTGATGATCACATCTGATAATTTGAAAGAGGCCAAGTGCATGCTTTTACGTCTTCATAAGGACTCTAATTCATGCACTGATCGAGAATAATTAAATAAATCAACAGATCTTAAGTTCCGTTTTCATTAACAGAATGTTATTATTAATTCCTTTGCTTGCATTCCTTCGGATGGCGACTCTCTTCAATTAATAATTAATAATGACCATTCCAAAATGACATTTCGGTAAGGACGTTTGGTTGAAATATTATTACATGTAAAAAATAGTATTCTATTTTTTTCCAAAAAAAATAGACAATTTTACTTATTTGGTAAGATAATTTTCTCTAGAAAGTCAAATATTCACATTATAATTATTTTTTAAAAATATAAACTTTTCTTTTATAGAATAAAACAGAATAACTTCTTATTTCACCCTTACTTTTGCAAAATGGTGGTGAATTAAACTCCGTTGACAGCTTAATTAATTAGTCTGCTGCTGGTGAATCAAGATCTCATTAGTAGACAAAACTGGAAAAGATCAATCAGCAAATTGCAAGGAGCCATAAACCATAATAATATTGTTTTGCTCATTTCGATGCTACTGTATTATTTTACATAATTCCTTGGCTAGTGAAAGAAGCATGCAGCTGAATGCACTGTACGAAGCCATTAGGGGAACATTTTAATTGGGTGGTGCATTGAGATTGAAGTGTGCTTAATTAGTTGACCTGCAATAGCAATTTAAAATATGTCCAGTGTCAGTGTATGTATTCTTTGATGTTTCCTGAGGGCCATAAATTGTACAAATACTGTTTTAATCTGCCATCTCTTGGAGTAACATATCGAGTACTAATGTCTGTATATTTTTATTTCGTCTCTTGTGGATAGATCTATTTTGCCTGGCGTGGTTCCTTGGATCAAACTGTGCATGTCTACATGAAAGAAGACTCTTTCCATAAAAATCAAGCTTAAAAGATCATTGCTGATATGATAAAGGAAACGTTCTTACATAATTATATAGCACAAAATCTGAGTACCAAGGAGTTTAATTATTTATATGTCATTTAAGTGCATAAGAAATAGGATTAACACCAAAAGACAAAAAAAGGTCCCATAATAAAAATTAAATTTCAGATTGTCAGTGCATCTCATATCAGTCAAATTCCGATAAAATAAGCTAAGTTGAAAATACAATGCGATTAAAAATTATAATTCTTTCGTATTTAACCTTAAATTATGACCCATCCATTTACATCCTTAATATTCTTTGATTTGAAAATTAGCCATTTATGTCGCATTTCCCTATTTTTGTCTTTTCTTATTTGTTGAACGACATTTTTGCCTTCCACCACCCAAAAAATATATATCTCAGAAAATTTAAGTTTTATTTATATTTATTTTAATCCAATTGTATACGATCGTCTTAAGTTGTTAGAAAAAAGTGATAGATGAATTTCATTAAAAAAATTGTGTATAAATTTAGAGGAATATAAATGTCATTTAACAAATATAAAATTAAGCCAACAAAATCTTGATCGAATCTTATACCAGAGGCAGTTGTCAAATCGAATAAAGTTAAAGGAGTACTTAAATAATCGTATATTTTCAAATAAATGAAATAAAAATTATAGTATCAGACTGTTAAATGAAAACAACCCAAAGAAAAGAGATGGCTTGCGTTAATAAACATTTGGTGACCCAATTAGACCATTATGGGCCGCTTATGGGGTATAAATTTGATATTCGCCCAACGACTCACTTGAAACATAAACATGAGTACTACACTCCAAATTTGTAGTTCGTGATCTTTGGGCACTATATTACTTCTTCGGCATTGAAGCAATTTCAAAACTTAAAGGCAATTCCTACTTCAATCAAAATACATTCGAGATATGGTTGTCGAATTCAATATGTGAAATTGTAAGCCGGTGAAGTATCCTCTTGCATCAATTATAAAGCTGCAACGCACAAGCCAACCTTTCTCTAACGCCATTCTATATCATCAAATTATCGGCTTCCTCCAATATCTTATCTTGACACGTTTAGATATTGCCTTTGATGCCAACACAATGTCACATTTTATGCATCAACCAACTATTGATCACTGGAATGCTAACAAAAGAATTCTACAATATCTTAAGGCCACAACCGAGCTTGGTTTTTTGCTCACATTTGAAAGAGCAGATTTTCTTATATCTCCTCACTTGGATTACAGGGATTTATATATACATTGTGAATAACTAAATATGAACAGAAGCATAAAATCTGGTGCATGTGGTAACTAGCAGATCTGCAGTAAATGATCTCGACTCTGAGTTGTTTTAACCATAGATAATATTCTTGTTAACATCCCCCCGCAAGTGAAGCCGGGCGAGAGCAGAGGCGCAACTTGTCACGAAGAAATGGAAATCGCGAGCCACTGAGTGGTTTAGTCATGATGTCTGCAACGTTGTCCTTCGAGGATATAAACCGAACTTGTAAGCGCTTGTGCGCAACTTCATCTCGAACAAAATGATAATCTACCTCAACATGCTTTGTACGAGCATGAAAGACAGGATTGGCCGAGAGGTATGTTGCGCCGAGATTGTCACACCATAGGACTGGTGGTGACTTGAGAGGAACTTGGAGTTCATGTAAGAGAGATCGAAGCCATATTAGTTCTGTTGTCGCATCGGCTAGGTCCTTGTATTCCGACTCAGTGGAGGAGCGAGAGACTGTGCATTGCTTGCGCGCTGACCAAGATATAAGATTGGTGCCGAGGTAGATTGTATATCCTCCTTTAGATTTCCGATCAAGAACTGAACCTGCTCAGTCGGCATCCGAGAAGGCATGAAGTAGGGCTGAAGACTGAGCATTGATGAAGAGACCAAGGTGTGAAGTGCTGTTGAGATAGCGCAGAATGCGTTTCACGAGTTGCCAGTGATGTTCTGAAGGTTTCTGAAGGAATTGGCACACATGGTTCACAGCAAAGGCAATATCCGGTCGAGTGATGACCACATATTGCAAAGAGCCGACAACATGACGATAAAGTGTGACATTTTCACATGAAGTTGCAGACTGAATGCTCTCATTTACTATGGAAGGGAGTGGTGACCGCACAGCCTTGGAGTTCTGCATATTCGCACGGTGAAGAAGGTCTTTGATATATTTATGCTGAGATAAAACCAAACCATCACCACGAGATAGAACCTCAATGCCAAGGAAGTATGAAAGATTGCCAATATCGCGCACAACAAAGATGCCTTTCAGGTGAAGTATGAGAGTTTCGAGCAAGACAATGTTAGATCCAGTTAGTAGGAGGTCATCAACATACACTAACATATATAAAAGGTCAGCACCTCTATTATAGACAAATAGAGATGTGTCTGCTCTGCAGGCCATGAAACCAAATTGAGTAAGTGCATGATGTAATTTGTAAAACCATGCTCGAGGGGCCTGTTTGAGGCCTTATAACGACTTGAGAAGGCGACAAACATGAGAAGGCCGATCTGGATCAACAAACCCAGGGGGTTGCTCCATGTAGACCACTTCTTGAAGGTCACCATGTAAGAAGGCATTGCTAATATCCAGTTGACGAAGTGACCATCTGCGAGACACTGCAAGGGAGAGGACTGTGCGGATAGTCGTGGGTTTAATTACCGGACTGAATGTCTCAAAGTAATCAATCCCGGGCTGTTGATGAAAACCTTTGGCAACCAAGTGCGCCTTGTGTCGTTCAAGAGTGCCATTTGGAAGATATTTGTTCTTAAAAAGCCATTTACATCCAATCACAGACATGGAATTGTGTCGAGGAACCAATTGCCATGTACCATTGGAGATAAGAGCGGAGATCTCAGATGCCATAGCAGCACGCCAATGTGGGAATTTATTGGTCATAGTGAATGATGAAGGGGGAGTGATGGAGGAGGCGACAGAGTGTGTCATGAGTGCGGTGGACGGTTTTAAGCCAGCAAGGGAGCGATAGTCGAGAAGAGGATGGGGTCACAGACGCATTTGATGAGCAGGTGGTGGCGAAGGTAAGGGACTCTCTGGTGGTGACGTCGAAGTGAGAGTTCTCGTAGGTGGGGCGGGGTTAGAAGCTGAAGGAGAAAGAGACAATTGGATAGGCAGTGTGATCCAGGGCTGAGTGGACTGGGTGGGCATAGGAGAAGTGGTATGAGTAGAGATTGTAGCGAAGGGAAAAGATGATTCGTCAAAGTGGACATGTCTAACATAGTACATGCGTCCAGTCTTATAGTCTAAACATCTGTGGCCATGAAAGTTAGGATGATATCTTAAGAAGATACAACAACTAGAGTGAAGAGAGAATTTGTTTTTATTATATGGACGTAGGAATGGGAACGCGGCGCACCCAAAAACACGAAGGAAGCCATAATCTGGATGGCGACGATGTAGTAACCAAAAAGGAGTGGCATTAGAGATGGTGGGTGAGGGTAGGCGGTTAATTAAGTAAACTGCAGTTTCACTCACGAATTGCCAATAGTGAAGTGGGAGGTTCGCATGGGCTAACAGTGTGAGAGAGGTTTCAATAACATGACGATTTTTTCTTTCAGCGGATCCATTTTGTTGGTGAGTGTGTGGGCATGACAGACGGTGATGAATGCCACAACAAACAAAATGTGAGTGTAAAGCTTGGAATTCGCCACCGCCATCAGATTGGAATGATTTAATTTTGCAAGAAAATTGTCGTTCAATAAATTGTTGGAAATCAAGGAAACAAGTAGCTACATCAGATTTTCGTTTAAGAGGAAAAATCCAGCAATATTTTGTGAAATCGTCAACAAATAAAAGAAAATACGAATGTCCAGTGCTAGAGAGAACAGGGGCAGGGCCCCATACATCAGCATGTAAAAGTTCAAATGGAGAAAGACTAGAATTATTTGTGGGAGGCAGATGATGACGAGACGATTTTCCTAATTTGCAGGCAACAAACAAGTCTGGCGAGGTGTCTTTGCCAAGATCATGACTTCGAAGCAACTGCTGGAGAGGACGATGATGCGGATGACCCAATCGAGCATGCCACGGTGCAGATGAGGAACAACTGAAGGAGAAGCATGGTGTAGAGGATGGGCGTCGGACGGTTGGAGACAAACGGTAAAGGCCATTGTTAAGCAGACCGCGGAGGAGCACCTGGTGAGTAATTTTGTCCTTCACGAAGAAACAATTAGAGTGGAACTCGAAGTAGCAATGATTATCAGTGGCAAACTGAGAAACAGAGAGGAGTGAATGTGTAGTATTAGGGACATGTAAAATGTGTCGTAAGTTTAAAGGGCGAGAAGGAGTTGAGATGGTAGAAGAACATGTATTGGTTATTGGTAATGACGTACCATTGGCCACTTGAAGAGTCTGTGCTCCTTGATATGGCTCCGGATTTTGTATGGCATGAAGATCTGGTGTCACATGGTTGGTGGCTCCTGAGTCGGGGATCCATTCACTATATTGTGCTAATCCTGGGATTGAAGACGAAGAGGGCGCCTGGAGGCCTGTGTTACATCCATATGGTGGAGTAACTATAGAGTATGCCCGAGGAGGGGGTACCGGAGGGGTTGCTGTATGATGAGGCATAGCAGATTGAGTCGGATGTCGTCGGTAGATACATTTGTAAGGGTTGTGCCCAAATGCCCCGCACACTGGGCATGCGTCTCTACAAGGAGCAGGAGGACGTGGACGACCTTGTCCTCGACCTCGCCTGTTGGTGCTTATATAAGAGGGATGTGGGGCATGCGCTAGGTTTGCAGTTGGAGGGAGCAGGTTCTCTGCCGGTGGCGATGCATGAGCCATCCGGATCTCATGACTAAGCAGAAGACTATGCAGCTCCGAGAAGGATATTGGGGTGATGCGGGCAGATAAAGAGGCAACCATCTCATTGAAAGCAGGGCCAAGGTTGTTGAAGACAATGGCGTTGAAAGAAGCCGTCGAGATGGGGTGGTCGGCTGCAGTAAGTTCATCTGCAATGAACTTGGTGTTACGCAGAAAAGTGGTGATGGACGAATCTCCTTTCTTTGTGTTGTGGAGTTGCATTGTCAACTGGAGGATGCACGTGTGTGATGGTGCTCCAAAGGCTTCTTTGAGGGTGTGCCAGACCGTCTGAGATGTTGTCAATCCAACGACATATGGTAGAACTTCTTCAGAGAGGGAGGCTATAAACCAACTAAGCAGGAGTTGATCTCTGCGTTTCCAGTCGAGTAAAGCTGGATTGGGCACCGGAGGAGAGTTGACATCCGATGAAGGGAGAGTGGTAGGAGGACATTCGGTGGTGCCGTGGATGAAACCTTCAAGATCAAAACTTCGTAGGAGAGGCAAAATTTGAGTTTTCCATAAAAGATAGTTAGTGGCTGAGAGTTTCAAGGTTAGGCTATGGTGAACTTGAGAAAAAGACGTCAAGATAGGGTATCCTGTTGGTTGATTGATGGATGTGTTGGTTTGGTGCGAGGCTTCAGGATTCGTAGTTGATGAACTTGACGTAGCCATAGCTCTGATAGCATGAAAGAGCAGATTTTCTTATATCTCCCCACTTGGATTACAGGGATTTATATATACATTGTGAATAACTAAATATGAACAGAAGCATAAAATCTGGTGCATGTGGTAACTAGCAGATCTGTAGTAAATGATCTCGACTCTGAGTTGTTGTAACAATAGATAATATTCTTGTTAACAACATTAACTCCTAGACTCCAACTACAGGCCGTCTTAGATACGGACTGGGTAGGTTGTTCCATCGGTCAATAAATATGTTGGTGGTTTTGTAATTTATTTGAGTCCCAATCTCATTTTTTGGGTGCTCTAAGAAATAAGACGGGATGTACCGCTCCTCCACCGAGTATGAATATAAAGCTCTCGTCAATGCAGCAACTAAATTGATATGGCTTCGCTCAATTCTTCAAGAAATCAATTGTTTACCGGCATCACCTCCAATCTTTTGGTGTTACAATATCGACGTTACATACCTTACTGCCAACCTTGTCTTCCACGCCTAAACAAAGTATATCGAAGTTTACTTCCATTTCATCCGTGACGAAGTTGACAGTCTCCGCTTGCAAGTTCGGTATATCTCTACGAGGGACCAACTTGCTAATATACTGAATAAACCTCTTCGGGAACCAAGTATTTCCTTTATACGTGACAAGCTCTGCTTACTCTCATGACCTCGAGCTTGCGGGGCGTATTGGACATAGCCAGAAGCTGCCGTCACAATACCCAGTCCACAATTATTGAATCTAATGCCATCATATGCTACACGATATCAGCTCACGATCCCCTGTAATACGGTTGTACAATAACTACTCGTACTATATAAACTCATGTATACAACAGAAATAATGTGTGTTTCATATATTGTTTGTTAACCTGACGATCAACTTTTGACCTGAATATTTTCAACATGTTCACAAATTATTTTTTTGCAATATACTTTAAGAGAGCAATAACCAAGTCAAGAGTTGCTTATCATTTAAATCATGATACATGATAATTTTATAAGTAATATCAATACAATAGATGATTTGGATCGCCACCAAATTTTGACCCAATTCTTTTATATAAGACTATTTTTTTTCAACATGATCACATTAGGGAACGAACCGAGTTAAGAGTAGGTTACGGTCCAAATCGCAATGCATATTAATTGGAGAATGCGAAAGAATCACATGAAATGATTCAGGCTCTCTATTAGTATTTATAGTGCAAAAAAGGATAGACGGTTGCTCAATTTGTTGATATTGTTTTTGGTAACTGTTGCATAATTTAAACTGGATTGTTTTTAGGTCCTCCTTTGATCAGAAGGTTAACTATTAGAAACTAATTAGGAACCTTTCAAATTAATGCATGTAAAACTCCGCCAAAATTTTGTTTCCAAATTACATTATGGGTGCTTAAAGATATTTTTTAATATGAAATTTTCTTACTATTTAGTAAAAAGATTCAAAGTTCTTTTTTTGAAAAACATGATTAATGTTTTAATTATTTTTTCTGACATTTTTTTCAAGTTCTTTTGCTTTCAATAAGAGCTATATATATATATATATATATATATATATATAGGATTCTGTGCATCGATGCATGTGTCATTTGTTTTTTCTTTTTTTAGGTTGCCCCACAGTATCCGGGGCTACTAGCACCCGACTAATCTGTGTCGCCCCGGGTCGGACACCTAATTTTGGTTGGGAGCCTCACCCACTAAAGCCAGGTGTCCGACTCGGGACGACACAGATTAGTCGGGTGCTAATAACCCCGGATACTGTGGGGCAACCCAAAAAAAAAAAAGGATTGGCGTGTCGGATCAAGATTTATCAGTTGTGTGATTTGTTAAGCGAGTGATCAACTTTTTACTTGTTATTTTTCCGAGATCACAAGAAGCAGGAGGAGATTTAGAGAACGACCTTGTCAGAAAAAATGTATTGAATTTCTTTGGCTTGATTTGATAATGCTCTCTTGAAACATATAAATTCAGTCATCTTATTTATTTAAATTTCTTTTCTAACTTCTCGGAGAAAAAAACTCAAAGAGTATTTCTATTTCAATCATTCTATGTATTTTATATTATATTATTTAAAAATAAATAATGCCCTTTCTTTATTTGATGATCGTATTAGATACCTATTTAATGATTATAAGAAGCAATTGTTTCTTTCTTGTACAGATTTAACGATCGACCTTGTCAAGGCGTACATGTACACCAAAGCTTGAAAACCACTTTTTACACAGCAAAAGAAGACCTATAAATTTAATGCAATGAAATTAAAAGATGATAATCGAATATGAAGAATATAGGCCATCGTGATAAATACTTATGTAGCAATCGTGAAAAAGTTTAAAAAGTGAAAAAATAGAAAAAAAAACTATTGGCAGCATTACCCGAAACTAGATGTAGTGTTTCATGATTTATTTGTTATGTAAAACTACTTTATACATTTTTCCATTATCTGAAATATTTGTTTGATTTATTATATCTGTTCAATTTATATTTTAAAACAATAACGCAGCCCAACAAATCTCCAATATAAATAGTGAAAACTCATGTATGTGAATTATATCAAGTTCCATGGTTTCCTCTATTAGCTTAAACCATGGAAGATTGAATTTTGGGTCTGTAAACTCCTCAAAGATAGCAGGGTATTTCCTCAGAATACTTGCAACATGGCATAAAATTTTTAGAATGTGATCCTGTTTGGACACATTAGAGATGGGAATGCTACAATCAGGATTATTTACTACAATGTTCTTTAGGGTTTGCTTTGATAACTATATCCAGTGAGTCATAGAAAAGATCCTTCTTCCAAGTCATCTGCACATCAACATAGCTCGTTCTTTGGTTATAGCAGAAAGCATAATCCTTTGAGCACCAATTGATGAACTTCCATAACCTTCTTTTGAGAAGCAACATCTCTCTGCTTTATACACTTTTAACTGCCTCAAATTCGATTACGAGGGAAGAAAGCTAAGTATTTTCACCCCTCAAAAATGGGATATCATATCAAGAATCAAGTACAAACTGTCTAGGTAATAACTTCTTCTTTAACACTATGTTTGGATTGAGGGTAATGGAGGATAATGGAGGGGAGGGTAATAATTAACTTTGTTTGGATAATAATTTTTAGGAGGGAAAAGTTAAAAATTAACCTCATTTCCCCTCCTAACTAACTAAAATTGATTACCCCCAAATTGGGGTTGAATGGAGGGTAAAGAATTTTACCCTCCATTTCCTTCCCTCCCATTATCTTTCCCTCCCCTCCCTTCCCCTCCCCTCTTATATCCAAACATACCCTAAGGGGAGGGGAAGGGAGGGGAGGGGAAGATAATGGGAGGGAAAGAAAGGGAAGGTAAAATTCATTACCCTCCATTCAACCCCAATTTGGAGGTAATCATTTTTAATTAGTTAGTTGGGGAAAGGGGGTTAATATTTAACTTTTTCTTCTAAAAAATTATTATCCAAACAAGGTTAATTATTACCCTCCCCTCCATTACCCTCCATTACCCTCAATCCAAACACACCATAAAGGAAAAAAGTGGAAACTCAAAACTAAGTATTTAAGCAAAAAAGTTTTGACAACTGGATCAGAAAGGAAACCCCTCAACTTTGTATTACAAATTACCTCTAATAATATAGTGCCGGTGGATAAGAGCACTCATCATTGGCCATATTCCTACACAGAATTGAATTAGAGTTCTTCAATTCTCCCATTTGCAATCCTGGTGCATATATAGAAATCTTACTCTCCAGAGTGAGAAGTCCACATGGGGCTATGAGCTCATAGGCCTACAACAGGAACAAAATAATAATAAAAAAAAACCACAATCTCTATTGCCTTCCTCCCTCTTGGAATCAAGCATGGACGTGCATCCTTGGCTTGTTCCCACATTCTGGCTTGATCCAAGAGGGAGGGCGGCGTTGGCCGCCACTCTCCACCTCTCTCGTGACAACAAGACCCCTTCCATCATGAGAGAGGGAAAAAGAGGGCAGCGGTCGTGGCGCCCTCCCTCTTGGGATCAAGTAGAAGGTGCCCTAGTGATTGAACAAGAAAATGAGACAGAGAAAATAGAAATCACATAGTAGAAAGAAATTACATGATTTAGGACAATAAGAAGATTTGATCTCACCGAAGGAAAGAGGAGGAAGGCTTGAGCGACGATGATAGGAGGAATCACCGGAGAAATCACCAACCGAAGTCATTGGTAACTATCGAAATCACCAAAATAAAATTGTAAGACAAAGAATGTTTTATTATTAGTCTTTATAGACCGATCAATCTAGTCCCTATAGGACATTTAAGGACCAGAGCAATCACTAGTAGCTAGTGCCAGATGTGCTTCTGTGACCAATGACACACAATTGGTCATGCAAAATTATCAACGACTAATGTGAAAATTGGTCCTCACTGGTTAGTTTATAGACACCAAAGTGGGTGTTAGTCCTTAAAACATGAAATAGTAGGGACCATGTGGAGGTTGGTTCTTAATAAATCTTTTTAAGGACCATAATCTAATTAGTCCCTAAAAAGTGGTTGTCATGCCCCGAACCCGCCGTCCGGAGCGCGGCAAGGGTGTTGTAGTCATTCTACTAATTCAAATTCAAACTAAAGACACAACGGTTAGAAATAATTCTAACTCTAGGATTTTCCAAAAATTTCGGCATGACCTTTATTAAAAATCGATCCATGCGACAGATACAAGAGATATAATGGGTCACGCCCGATTCATATAAACTCAACAAGATAGCATATAATGAAAATAAAGAGGCCAGCTGCCCCAAAAAGGGAGTTTCCGCAACTCCGAACACAATAACCTCAAAATGGGCTTAAAAGATCCAAAGAATAGGCTAACATCTATGTAGATAACATGAATAGGAAAGAAAAATAAGTCCACTCCTCTTAGTATCACTATTATGCACCTACAACCTAATTATATTCCCTTTTAGCTCGGTGAGCAAGCAAGTCATCATATACTCAAGCCTCGAGGAGCAACTCCTCGCCTACAAAATAATAAGAATAAGAGGGGTGAGCATATATGGCTCAGTGAGTGAAATAAATGGATCCATAAAACATTTAAACCATCCGGAAAACAAAACCATCGGAAATCACGATCCAAAATATATCATACATAGCTTATATAATAAAATACTTGCAATCAATGCAGGAGTTAAAACATGCTATGTATGAGCTGATCTAAGTGTCATGACACCACTCGCTAACTACAAGCACAACATAATCTGCCACCTGTAAATCACCTCGACCACACGAGGGAGAGCTACCACCATCACATCATATCCGCCACGAGTGAGTCAAACAATCCGCGCCAATCGCGCCCGCAAATGACTCCATCTCGTCCTCCA